>JAAAWM010010629.1:0-46255 GCA_036873465.1 Thinopyrum obtusiflorum
GAGAGAGAGAGAGAGAGAGAGAGAGACGAACCGACACGGATGGTCGCCGGGAGTGGCGGTCTCTGCCCCCCCAGCCCCTGCCGTCGTTTACCGCTCAAAAAAAAAAAACCGCCATCGCTAGCTCCCGTGGATAATGCCCATTCATCTACACCATGGGATCCTGATCCCCTCCCTAAGCTCGCCTCGGACTGCTCCTCTCCACATCGCGGCGCTATTCGACGCCGAAGTTTGATCCCGGCCTGACGGAGTAGATCTATTCGAGCTTCACGCCACAAGGTATCCCTCCACCTCCCCCCTCCATCGACATCATCATGCCTATAATGCTGGAAGCCTGGAACCCTTCAACTGTTCTTATTTTGTTTCAAAAGTAAGCTGGTGGGATTATAAATTCTCGTGTTTCTGTGCAGAATTCCTCCAGCGCATGAAGACGAGAAAGAGGTCACTTGGAGTATTGTTTCAAAAGCAATTTGGAGCACTGAATTTGTTTTTTTCGCCACGCCTTACAAGAATGTGATTTCATGACGATATTTTGCACGCACTTAGAACTTTTGTCAATGTTTCTCCTAAAAAAAAAATTTGAAACTTTTTGAATGTTTTTCGATATTTTTTTGATTTTACTGTTCACCGAGCTCATTTGAGCTCGGGAGCAGAAAAGCACTTTCGCTTGGAGTAGAGCTATTCTCGTACACGACTTGCTAGGAAAGGGGACGGTCAGTGGAAGTTGCCATGTTGAATTGCAAGATGTGTTCTTAGAAAGTGCTTCTACGACTATTGGCTAAATCATTTCATTTTGTTCCGAGACAAAAAAATATTGCTGGAATAATAAGTATTTCTTTTCCAACTAGCACGGTGGCATTCTGAAATCTGAACTGGGCACTGTCGTTTTATTCTGGTACAGGTTTCCAATTGCAGGAATTCTTACCTATTGCATATATGAAATAATAGGCTCATGTTTTGGTCTGTGTATTTTATATGACTCATGTATAACAGTGCTAATGTTTTTTGACTTCTACATACACGCACCATTATTTACTGACTATCATATCATAAGTGTATTTGCAGGATCTTGCCTTTTGTCTTATGTGAGGTGCTAGGTGATCATCTTTTCATGAATATGTAGGTTCGGCTTTGGATGATAGTTTCGTTAATTTTATCGAGACTCCAAGTGCATAGCGCTTACTTGCAAAAATGTCCTGCTTAGACTATACAATGATATAATCTCTACTCCTAATGGAGCACTTGGTAGGATTGCGTTCAGGTTTTTTTTCGTCCCATCACTTTCGTCCGGTTTCTTTCGACTGGTTTTTTTTCTTTCCCTCCCCGCACCTCACCCCACGCACGCAGTGAAGAAAAACACCCCGCAAAAAAACCACTCCTATCGATCCCCTCGAGGACACAGCGCCGCCGTCCTCTCGTGCGATCTTGCTGCTGCCGACGTACAGGATCGCCGCCATGGTACGGGATCGCCGCCCTCCGATCCGCTCCTCCTCGTCTCCCGAGGATACGCAGCCACATCCGCCGACGCCGATCCGGGCAGACGCGGCCGTCGTGGATCACGAGGACACCGCCACCACCAGCGCCTCGGATACGTCGTCTGTCGCGGATCAGGATCCCCAGGACGACGCCACCGCCGCGGATTGACTGCCACACACAGCTCATGCCCGCCCGAGCCGCGATGGGCTCGTCTATGGCCGCTGCCGCGTGCGCCCTCCGTCTCCAGGCTCGGCGAGCCCCACCGCCAGCCGCCCCAACCCACATTGGCGTTAAGCCACCTCCTTGGTGTTGTTGTCCTCGATAGGCTAATGACTCGAGGCATGCTGCTTGCACAATTACAGAAGGCCATTTAGTCAGCGGCAAAGTGCTCGCCATCGCCAATGATTGACTGCTGAGGATCTCCATTCGGGGGTACGTATTCCTCTCTCTCTCTCTCTCTCTCTCTCTCTCTCTCTCAGATCTTTCCCTTTTCTCTTAATTTCTTTCGTGCTTCATTTTTTGATCCAGTTTTTCCATGCTTATATTTGATGGATTTAGCTACCTGCTCAAATAAGATGGTCAATAGCTGATCCTGTGATCCATTCTATGGATGAAGAAGGAGAAGACGAGGGAACACAATAATTTCTGTGTAATATTATTTGTTTGTGATGTGGCTACTCTGGAATACAATTTATGGGCGAGAGATCAGGCTTTCAGATTGGGTTCGGTATTATATCTCATCAGACCAGCGTGGAATTAATTTTAATTTTGGTCTTCATCAGATAAGTAGAGCCATGCTTTACCCCAATCTTCATTTGATGAATCTCAACTACAAAAATCATGATAGTTGCACTGTATTTTGTTCGGTCCAACATAAAGCTGAGAGCAGAGTACCTACTTTGTCTTGGTATATCAAAATAATAAGGAATCTGTGAGATTAGATAACCAAATAGTTGGTACTTGCTGAGTCTACAAAATTATCTTAATTGTTCCATTTAGTAGTTCACTGAATATTAAACTATGCTGTTTCTTCCATTGGGGAGTTGTTTGATGTAGCCCGAACAATAAACAGCCTATGAGCTTCTGAACCAATTTTTTTTTTTTTGAGTAGGTCGTTATGCTCTTTTAATTGAAAAAATGGGAGCACTAGCAGTTCTTCACAAGGTAATCACCTCCTATGAATGTTTGGTGGTGCTGCTCCAATTTCTATTGCATTGCTCCTGATGTTTGAATGGACTATTTTCCTCATTTGCTAATTAACGCAACTGGCGTAATTCTTCATGAGAATAGATATTTTTGTAGTGCACGGTACGGTTTTTTGAGTTACCCTCCTTATCAATAGATTTTTTGTAGTGTACAGTACATTTTTTTGTCAGGATAGCATGTTGCTTGCTACTGCTACTGCTTGTAAAATTGTGTTGTTTTGTAATATTTCTTAACTGTTAAGAGATATTACCACACTGAGATTTTGCTACTATTAGGAAAGTGGATTGGACAATGCCGCTAGCTCGGATGACGCCACAGAAGTAATGACGCTAATGCAGAGGAAGAGGGATGTAAAATTGCAGAGATTAAAACTTGGTCTCGCCATAGCCCCTTCTCTGATAAGGGAGACAATCAGCAGACACAACCGGCCTCCACTAACCGACAACGATAATGTGCCGGCTTGACCGGTGTATTGGAATGGCTATGCATTTCAGTGGTATGCAAAATTCTTGTGCATCTAAATACATCACCATTAGGGCACGGAATTGCTGAAGAGTAGTATTGGAAAGATACATCTGACTAGCTTATTCTGGGAGAGAAGACAATTACAGTATTGCTGAAGCTGATACATATATCATCATTTTTGTAGGAGTTACTAGGAGATGAAAATGTGTTTTTACGTGTACATGTACTAAGAAGGCAAAAGGACTGTGTTCCACGACGATAAGTGCCGCGGTGTACTCAACGGACGGCAGGTTCATATATGCCATATGGAGATGGAGAACCGGGTGCATGAGGGACATCGAGCTTTCCCATGTCTTCTTCCTTCAATTCAGCATCATTACGATTTTGAATATTTTCTATGAGTTGAACTCACATAACATGGACCCTCTGCAATAGACTCTCTGACTACATCAACCGTTTTGTCGACCAAGTACCTATACTAGAGCATGATCCCAGGAGTGGATCACTGCATGCTATCCTGACACGACTGGGTAAGTGACCTTATTCGTGGCATGTGTAGTTCAGTCATGTGGTCTTGCCATCTCAGCCCTATTTATTGTGCATCAGGGGCCGTCAATGATAAGGATTAACATATTGAGTGAATATTATTATGTGCAACGTTAACCCATTGGAGGGCTTTAATGCTTCCAATTATGCATTGTGTATATTCAGATTATTGCACATGTGTATGTCCGCGACCACCTACTTTAGATTATTGCACATGTGATGTTTCCTGCTAATAGTCATAGAATTAGCTTGTTATCCCTTGTGTATGTTCCACGTTGTTACTTTTTTTGCACACCTCTTATATCAACTTAATCTGATGCTTATCTTCTACAATAGCCATGTCAAGTATACAATATTTTCAAGTTACACTATGTATTTATACTGCAATGTTGGTCCAACTTATCAGCCCTCATTCTCCTATCCCGTCGTAGAAATATTTCGGTGAGAATCTGGGTCCACTTAGCATGAGAACCAAATAGAAATATCCCTTAAGTTGTCAAGCATATCAGGTCAAGAATAAGCGAATAAGCTCAGGTTGGTCAGCTTCAAATATTTTTCTGTTATACATGATTCCTCCCATGTAATTTGGGTACATCTCTTTATACATGATATTAGCCTGACATATCTCTCCCATGTAAATAGACCCTCATGTTGCCGCAAAGAGGAGCGGGACTGGCTAACCTCTAGATTACCTGTTGCTTTGAGTTAATTGCCCTTGAGATCCAGACTTGCCATTTATTGTGATTTTATCATTATTCCTTATTTCAAAATTTTGTTCCACAAGATAGTACTTCCTCATGGAGATGCTTTGCATGAATTGTTTAAACAACAAATAACATGTGAAGTTTGTGCTTTCCAAATGGGATACTATGGTCTGTTCTAGCTTTAACATTTGTGATATCCAATTACCACTAGTAGAAAACATGGCTTTGGTTGAGGCCTGGGTAAGGGCATTAATCCCGGTTCAGTCACGAACCAGGACCAAAGGGGCCATCAGTCCTGGTTCGTGAGGCCAGGGGGCCGGCCGGGCCTCGGGGGCCATTGGTCCTAGTTCGTCTGACCCCTTTGGTCCCGGTTCCAGACACGAACCGGGACCAATGGGCCTCGCTCCTGGCCCACAACCTTTAGTCCCGGTTGGTGGCTGGAACCGGGACCAAATGTGGTCCTTTAGTCTCGGTTTTAGCCACCAACCGGGACTAAAGAGAGGCCTATATATACCCCCTGCCCGCGAGCAGAGAAGTGCACTGCTCTGTTTTTTTGGCCGGACGTGGGAGAGCTTTGTGGTGCTCTAGCTCACCTCCTATGCACATGAGGTGTTTGATGAAATGCCCAAGCCACACTTAAGCTTTCTCCTCTCGAAGCTCCTTGTCCAAACTCTATTTTCCTCAAGATTTGTCTAGGTTTGGCGGTCCGTCCTGTCCCGTCCCCGTCCTCATCGCCGTCGATCGCCAGCGCCGATCTCGTCGCCGGCACCACCATGGTGAGCCTCTTGTTCTTATCTTCTTTCTGAAAGAAAAAAAATTCTTACTTGTATGATTTAGATTGATACTTGTATAATTTTCTTACTTTTATTATTGTTTGTTATTATATAGTGCGATGGTTTTGGTATCCGCCCCCGTCGACCCTCATCCTATCTATGATTCGGATGTGGTATATATTATCTTTTATAACTATTTGTTTAATTTAGTGTTTATGATAATTATGCCGACCAACGTGACATAGATGTTTTATCTAGAAGGTATGTGACCCGGAAATTCCAACCGACCCTCTTGTCGAGAGGTTAAATTTAATTGAAAAAGAAAACGATTACTTGAAGAAAAAATTGAAAAGAATTGAGGAGGAGAAGATGGCATTGGAGTTGCATGTTGCGGATATCGTCGATAATCACAAGATCAAGATGGATAAAATGCGCTTGAAGATTGGAAAGATTAAAAAATATGCCATTCATACTGAGGCTTGGTATCATTATGCCGTTGGATCAATTGTTACCTTAGTTGCGATTATGATCGCATTTGTTGTTGCATTGAAATGGTTTAATTAGATGCTCTAGAGAGCTATATGTTGTTCAATAAGAACTATGTATGAACTTTATGTATTTATTTTTTCAGTAATAACATTTGATCACTACTGTACTTTGGTTTTAATGTGATGATGAACTTCTATTAATTTGGTCACTTCTCTATTCATGATGTTCTGTAATGGTTTTTACCACACTTAATTATATATAATGCACGCAGATGAACCGGCAATGGATGTACGGTGACAGATGCACCTCCGAGTACATTAAGGGCGTGCATAATTTTCTCGAAGTGGCTGAGGCAAACAAGCAGAATGGTTTTATGTGTTGTCCATGCCCTATCTGTGAGAATACGAAGTCTTACTCTGACATGAAAACCCTTCACATCCACCTGCTTGAGAAGGGTTTCATGCCACACTATAATGTTTGGACCAAGCACAGAGAAAGAGGGGTTATGACGGAAGACAACGAAGAAGAAGAGGATGATGACAACTATGTGCCCCCTGAATACGGTGATGCTGCAACGGGAGAATCTGAAGATCAAGAGAAACCAGATGATGTGCCCGATGATGATCTTCACCGGGTCATTGTTGATGCAAAGAGACAATGCGAAAATGAAAAGGAGAAGTTGAAGTTCGATTGCATGTTAGAGGATCACAAAAAAGGGTTGTACCCCAATTGCGAAGATGGCAACACAAAGCTCGGTACCACACTGGAATTGCTGCAATGGAAGGCAGACAATGGTGTATCTGACAATGGATTTGAGAAGCTACTGAAAATATTGAAGAATAAGTTTCCAAAGGATAACAAATTGCCCGACAGTACGTACGGAGCAAAGAAGGTTCTATGCCCTCTAGGATTGGAGGTGCAGAAGATACATGCATGCCCTAATGACTGCATCCTCTACCGCGGTGCGTACGAGGATTTGAATGCATGCCCGGTATGCGGTGCATTGCGGTATAAGATCAGACGATATGACCCTGGTGATGTTGACGGCGAGCGTCCCAGGAAGAGGGTTCCTGCCAAGGTGATGTGGTATGCTCTTATAATAACACGGTTGAAACGTCTGTTCAGAAACAAAGAGCATGCCAAGTTGATGCGATGGCATAAAGAGGACCGTAAGAAAGACGGGAAGTTGAGAGTACCCGCTGACGGGTCGTAGTGGAGAAAAATCGAGAGAAAGTGGGGGGACTTTGCAGGTGACGCAAGGAACGTATGGTTTGGTTTAAGCGCGGATGGCATTAATCCTTTTGGGGAGCAGAGCAGCAATCATAGCACCTGGCCCGTGACTCTATGTATATATAACCTTCCTCCTTGGCTGTGCATGAAGCGGAAGTTCATTATGATGCCAGTGCTCATCCAAGGCCCTAAGCAACCCGGCAACGACATTGATGTGTACCTAAGGCCATTAGTTGAAGAACTTCTACAGCTGTGGAATGGAAAAGGTGTACGTGTGTGGGATGAGCACGACGAGCAGGAATTTGACCTACATGCATTGCTGTTTGTAACCATCAATGATTGGCCTGCTCTCAGTAACCTTTCAGGACAGACAAACAAGGGATACCACGCATGCACGCACTGTTTAGATGACACCGAAAGTATATATTTGGACAAATGCAGGAAGAATGTGTACCTGG
This sequence comes from Thinopyrum obtusiflorum, assembly GCA_036873465.1. Lineage (NCBI taxonomy): Eukaryota > Viridiplantae > Streptophyta > Magnoliopsida > Poales > Poaceae > Thinopyrum > Thinopyrum obtusiflorum. Next base: position 7,345 of record JAAAWM010010629.1, read on the forward strand.
GGCATCGTCGATTTCTTCCGACCAACCAATAATATCGAAAGAAAGGCAAGCATTTCAAAGGCGAGGCAGATCACCGGAAGAAGCCCGCCATCTGTACTGATGATCACATACTTGCTATGGTCAATGATTTACAAGTAATCTTTGGAAAGGGTCCCGGCAGGCTATCTGTTCCGAATGACGCTGAGGGACGCGCACCCATGTGGAAGAAGAAATCTATATTTTGGGACCTACCCTACTGGAAAGACCTAGAGGTCCGCTCTGCAATCGATGTGATGCACGTGACGAAGAATCTTTGCGTGAACCTGCTAGGCTTCTTGGGCATGTATGGGAAGACAAAAGATACACCGGAGGCACGGGAGGACCAGCAACGTGTGCACGAAAAAGACGGCATGCCTCCAAAGCAGTATGAAGGTCCTGCCATCTACGCTCTTACCAAAGAAGAGAAAGAAATCTTCTTTGAATGCCTGCTCAGTATGAAGGTCCCGTCTGGCTTCTTGTCGAATATAAAGGGAATAATAAATATGGCAGAGAAAAAGTTTCAGAACCTAAAGTCTCATGACTGCCACGTGATTATGACGCAACTGCTTCCGGTTGCATTGAGGGGGCTTCTACCGGAAAACATTCGATTAGCCATTGTGAAGCTATGTGCAATACTCAATGCAATCTCTCAGAAGGTGATCGATCCAGAAATCCTACCAAGGTTAAGGAGTGATCTGGCGCAATGTCTTGTCAGTTTCGAGCTGGTGTTCCCACCATCCTTCTTCAATATCATGACGCACGTCCTAGTTCATCTGGTCAACGAGATTGCCATTCTGGGCCCTGTATTTCTACACAATATGTTCCCCTTTGAGAGGTTCATGGGAGTCTTAAAGAAATATGTTCGTAACCGTGCTAGGCCAGAAGGAAGCATCTCCACGGGCCATCAAACAGAGGAGGTCATTGGGTTTTGTGTTGACTTCATTCCTGACCTTAAGAAGATTGGTCTCCCTCAATCACGGTATGAGGGGAGACTGACTGGAAAAGGCACACTAGGAGCGGACTCAATAATATGTAGGGACGGGCATTCTTGGGGTGAAGCACACTACACAGTTCTACAGAATTCTATCTTGGTGACCCCGTATGTCAATGAACACAAGAATATTCTGCGCTCCAAACACCCGGAGCAGTGTGACGACTGGATTACATGTGAACACATCAGGACTTTCGGCAGTTGGTTGCAAACACGTCTCATGGGTGACAACGCTGTTTCTGATGAACTGTACTTGTTGGCCAGGGGACCATCTTCGACTGTATTGACTTACAAAGGGTACGAGATAAATGGGAATACATTTTACACGATCGCAAGATCAAAAGAGCACCAACCAAAACAGTGGTGTCTGCTTTGATGCAACAACCAAGAGGGGAAAGGACACATATTATGGTTACATAGTGGACATATGGGAACTTGACTATGGACATGATTTTAAGGTCCCTTTGTTTCAGTGCAAATGGGTCAATTTGTCAGGAGGCGGGGTACAGGTAGACCCACAGTACAGAATGACAACAGTGGATCTGAACAATCTTGGGTACACGACGAACCATTCGTCCTAGCCAATGATGTGGCGCAGGTTTTCTATGTGAAGGACATGTCTACCAAACCGAGAAAAAGAAAAGATAAGGAAGCGAATACATCATACGATGAGCCAAAGCGCCACATAGTTCTTTCCGGAAAAAGAGACATCGTGGGAGTGGAGGGTAAGATAGACATGTCTGAAGATTATGAATTTTTTCATGAAATTCCTCCCTTCAAAGTCAAGGCAGACCCAAGCACCCTGTTAAACGATGAAGATTGTCCATGGTTACGGCGCAATAAGCAAAGGACACAAGCGAAGACTTTCTCTCCACAACTATTATGATGATGCCTTTGATCTAGAATATCACTGCAGTTACATGTCAAGAAATGAAATCCCTTTGTAACAGATGAGTTTTCGTCCGAAACCCTGATATACTTCGAAAGAGATTGTCCATTTTGTACATGAAGTGCATCCAGTTTTTGCCGTAATCCTCTCAACTTTTTAGAACATACTATGTGGGTGAAATGATGATACCATGCCAACTTTCAACCTTTTCAGAGTTCATTTGCAGTGCTTTTCAATTTCATGGTCATTTAGCTTCAAAAAATCAGTAAATGCATGAAAAATACCAAATGAAGTTAGAAAGGGTTGAAAATTGATGATGTGGCTTTGAATGGTGCATTTTGAACACACAAAAAGTCTGGAGTTCAAATAAGTTCAAAAAAATGAAATCCCTTTGTAACAGATGAGTTTTCGTATGAAACCCTGATACTTCGAAAGAGATTGTCCATTTTGTACACGAAGTGCATCCAGCTTTGGCCGTAACCCTCTCAACTTTTTTATCACATGCTATGTGGGTGAAATGATGATACATTGCCAACTTTTAACCTTTTCAGAGTTCATTTGAAGTACTTTTTCAATTTCAGGGTCATTTAGCTCAAAGAATCAACTAAAAAGCTTTTATAAAACTCTAATAGCAAAAGGAATCAACTAAAAAGATTTTATAAACCTCTAGTATTTTTGAAACTAAAATTATATAAAATTTATGCAACTAAAATTATCAAAGTATTTTTTATTCAAAACATTAATAGCAAACTAAAATAACAAAATATGTTTTTGATTAAAATAGACATTTAAAATAACCTAAAAATTACCAAATTGAATATAATGATAAAACACAGTAACATTAAATAGCAGGAAAAAGAATCACTCAAAAATCTATTTTTATAGTAAAGTTATTCACAAACTAGTGATTCACACAAATTTAAAAGAATTCAAATTTAAACTATTCAAATTTGAAAACTAATGGCACTAACAAAAAGTTTATAATTTTTGTGACCTAAAAGCAAAAAGAATCACTGAAAAACTGTAAGTATTTTGCTGTAAGTAGAAACAAAAGAAAATAAATAAAGCAAAAAAAGAAAACTAAAAAACTATAAAACTAGAAAAAATGCCGCCTACTGGGCCACCACGGCCTGAATACGACTAGAAACCCAGCTAGTTGGGCCAGGATTCAGGCCCGCAGCAGGCCCAGTAGGCCCATGTAAGACCCTGGATTTTGCCCATTTTCTTTTTCTTTCGATTTTGGCCTGGATTTGCTTTTCTGTGGCTTCGTGGTCTTGAAACCAGGAGAAATCACCTTTGATTCCTCTCCCCAGTGACTTTTCAACCTCAAAACCATCCCAAGGCCTCGTCATTTCCATCTTGGACCAATCCCAATATTCTTTTTCTTGGGAATATTCCTTTTTCTATTAAAGGAATAACCCTCTCTTCTCTGGGTTGTGAAGAAACCCACATCTATGTCATCCCAAAGATTTCCAAATAATTCTTGTAAATACTTTGGGACATATCTTCTTCAGATATGTCAAATACTTCCTTGCCATGTTTCAGAATAATCCACAAATAATTATTTTCCTATTCTGCCCTAAAAGGCACTTTGTGAAGAAAGTGCTATTTATCTTTGCTTGTTTGACCCCAAACTTTTTGTACACTCTTTACTATCCATATTATTGCCACATGCCAAATTTCAACTTCATTTGCCTGGTGAATATTCCGGAGCAATTTTTCAAAGTTTCTGTTCAAACAGAGGCCTTGTGAAGGAAGTGCAAGCTAGGCATATCCAAATGAGTTGAAATTTTGCAAGCACCTTCATATCATCAAATCATAGCTCTCCACTAAGTTTAGCATCATTAAATCATCTATGTGATCACAGCATCAAATCTTTGTTTCTGGTAATTATTATGGGTTGTGAAGAAACTATAATTTTTATTGCTCAATAATTCATGAATAATTTCCAGAACATGATTCTACCCATATTTCACTTCTCCACCAAATTTGGGCTCATTTCATTCATCCAATATTTCTCTAGAATTTCTCTTAGTTTCTGTCCAGAGAGGACCACTGTGAAGGAAGTACCATTTTGGTGTGTCCAAATGGTATGAAATTTTTACAGTGTGTTTGTGTATCCAAATCACTCCTATCCACCAAATTTCATCTCAATCCAAGCATCTATTAGAGTGTCACTTCATGATTCATTTTCTGGACCAGTTTGGGCAGTTGTGAAGCAACTATGAAAAATCTTTGGCCAAATCCTTCCAAACTTCACAGGACTGTAGTCCTTCTTAATCTAAACCCCCCAGACATCACAATTGGCTCTTATCACCTCCCTATTGATCACAGTCCCATGCAACAGTTTGCTACAGCTAATTTCAGAGGATCATTCACATCTAACCACAGTGCGATTCTTCGATCCATCACCTCCCAGGGACTGTCCCTTGGAAGGACAACACTCTGGACATGATTTGACCGGCCAGGGAGCTCTGTATGCCATGGTTCATGCGGTGACCACCGCCCTGGCACGCCATGGACGCGAGCTGGATGTCATTTGCTCGGGCCCCTCCTCTGCTCGTCGTTTTCGCGCGCCTCGTCATGTCCAGCAGCTTCCCCTCGCCGTCCTCTTATCTCTAGAACCGTCACCCCCTCCGTCTTCTTCCTCACCGCGCGCGACGAGCGCCTCTGCTCCGCCACTGTGCCCGCACATGCGCCGCCGTATCCGGCCAAGCCGAAGCTCCTCGAGCACGCCAGTGCAGCCCTCGCACTGCTCCACGTCAGGTCGGCACCACCCCTCGCACGCCAGCTCGCCGCGAGCGCCAGTGAGGTGATAAGGCTGCCACGGCAGCCGAGCTCATCCGCTCGCCTCGGCCAGCTATAAAAGCCGTGGCCGAGCCCCTCCCCGGGCATCCCCGAGCCCCTAAACCTCTTCCCCTCTCTCCCAGAGTCCTCCCTGACCCATCCAACCATTGCTGGAGCTGCTCTTCGACCACCATTGCCGCCATGGCCGCCGGCCTTCTCCTCTTAAATTCGCGGTGCCCGAGCCCTCCCTCGCCGTTCTACCACCACCATTGCCTTCCCCACTCCCCGGCGATCATCTTCCACCCCTCGCCCCTCGTCGTTGTACCCCGTGGCCACATGCCCCTGGTCCGGCCGCCGCCTCCCCGCTTCTCTGTTGCCGCGAGAGCTCCATTGCCCCAGCCCTCCCCGGCGAGCGTGCTGTGGCTGGATGGGTGCAGCGCACCGCCCTGGTCCCGCCGGTGGCTTCGCCTCGGCCGGAGATGGACCATGCCGCCGGAACGGCCGCCGGCGCCGCGCGGCCTCCCCTGTCTCACGGGCGGGATGCGGGGTTGACGACGACGCTCGGGCTAGGCGGGCCCCGCCACCCATCGACCCCACCTGTCGGTGAGAGGAGGAGGTGCCAGCTAGGATAAGTGGAGGCACAGTTCGGGGAATACGTTTTCATTTGGTGAAAGCGTATTTTCAATCTACTTCGGTTAAAATGGCGCTTTCCAGTGCAGAAGGCGTGTTCTACTCAAAAGCGCTTTCTGTTTTAGCAGCCAGGGACTTGTCTATGAATATATTTTTTACAGATCAGTCCTTGTACTTCAAACGGCTATAACTTTTTGCTCGTGACTCCGATCGAGGTGAATCCAAAGCCCACCTCTTCGTCTCTTCGAGACCGTTCTGTTGGTACCATTTCCATAATGTTGTGGAAATGACCATTTTGCCCTTGCCCGTTAACAGCCCCCTCCGAGAGAGAACTGTTTCCGGCAATCGTTTCCGCGGACTCTCCGCACTTCTCCTCGGTGGTTTCTTCGTACCCAGGCAAGCCACGGCAACCACTTGCATGATGATTTGCAGTAGCTATGGTTTCCTACTTGAATAGTTATTTAATGTGTGCATGAAACTACTATATATGCTCATGTTCTATGCTCATCCTTATATTCTGTCCATATGCATCTTGCTAGTTATCATGTACCCATTTGTAGCATTATGCTCACGGTTAACACTGGCAGTAGATCATGCTAAGATGATGACATGTCTGCATGTTTCTTTACCAGTTGTTATGGTTCATCCTGTTATCATGGCTCAGCACATCATCATTCAAATTTAACCGGATGTTAATCGAACTTGAACACCTGTTGGCTGAGTCATAGTGCGCCACCGAATCGAGCTCACCAGTGCAACCACACTTGCTGGGATGGGGCAGCCCTAACTCGGTCTATTGTCATGCCTCTTGCCGGTGCCTCCAACCAGGGAAGGTTATGAGCGTGTGCTACACTGGCACGGTAGGCGGCTATAACCTTGTGAACCCAGTTTTGGTATTGAGCTCAGGTCCCCGTTTGGGATAGTTTTGTTTGGCCACGACGGTGGCAAGTATCGGAAGGACACAGGGGTCACCCATGACATAGCCCAAAGGGGAGTGTGTCGGAGTGGCCGGGAGAGTGCCATGCAATAGACTGGGTTTTGTCGGAACGTCGTTGGTCCACCCGAATGGGAGCACGAGGCCATGAGTTCCGTGGTGTGGGTACAGTGTACTAACCTCTGCAGAGTGTATGATCTATCGATAGCCGCGTCCTCGGTCATGAGCACAGTTCGTAGTAGGACACACTATGGGTCAACAGTAATGATAACCTGATTAATAAACAACCCTGGTTCGAAGAGGAAAGAAGTTGGTTGATCTTTATGTGATCGTGAGAGGATCACAGTGGTATCGTGGATACCAGAGTTGGTTGATGTTTCACTACTAGGAAAAGGCCTGCTAGTGACGCACCTGTTTTCGCTACTAATGGCGCACTACAGGTGCGCCACTAGCACCACGCCATTAGATTTTTTTACTAATGGCGCACCTGTGGTGCGCCATTAGTATACCGCAGGTGCGCCATTAGTATCTGGTATACTAATGGCGCACCACTTCGAAGTGCACCATTAGTAATAAAAAAATTTTAATTTTTTTTCAGATTTTTTTTTTCAAAATTATTTTAATTTTTTTTTCTTTTTTTCTTAATCTCGGGTCACTATGGCTTAATCTTGGGTCAATATGCTTAATCTCAAGTCAAATCGCACTCTGTGGTCAAACTTCCCGGAAGGTCACCCATCCTTACACTACTCCAGCCCGAGCACGTTTAACTTCGCAGTTCTATCCAACCCCAGCACCAGCTCACTTCACAGGCACTTGTTGATATATCTATCATATCAATCCTATTAAACCTTGTTGATGTCTAGGACTTTGTTCATGTTCATGAGTATGATGGATTTTTTTTTTCGAAACCAATTTTTTTCCTGTTACTAGTGGCGCACCTAGCAAACGGTGCGCCACTAGTAAGTTTGAAATTTTTTTCATTTTTTTCCCTCTAGATCTTAAAAGCCCCGTAACTTTTTTCTGTTAGGTTTTTGGGGATTTTGAAAATGTTTAACGGGGTTTCCCCGTTAAATTCGGATGTAACTTTTCGAGTAGATGATTTTTCATATAAAAAACTTTTTAATCCGAGTTCGTATGCAAAAGTTATGCCCATTTTACAAATTCCAGAGAGATTTTGCAAATAAAGTCGAAATTCATATTTGTAAATTTTCCCAACAAGTAGACCACATATCACATGGGAAACTTATTTTCTTTTATTTTTTTGACATTTTCATCATTTTCTTTTATTTTCTTTTAAATTGAAAAGGCAGTCCATCGGGGGGTGCATTCGGTGGAATTTTTGGGCCAAGTTAGTAATGGCGCACCGTGGGAGTGGTGCGCCATTACTAGTTCAACTAGTAATGGCGCACCACACACACGGTGAGCCATTACTAGTTTTAAAAAAAATTTGAAAAAAAATACTAGTGGCGCACCAACTAGTAATGGCGCACCACACACACGGTGCGCCATTACTAGTTTTGAAAAAAAAATTGAAATTTTTTTTAAAAAAAATTTGAAAAAAAAATACTAGTGGCGCACCGTGGATGTGGTGCGCCATTACTAATTTAACTAGTAATGGCGCACTATCCACTGGTGCGCCATTACTAGTTTTGAAAAAAAAATAAAAAAAAATTGTTACTAATGGCGCACCGTGGATGTGTTGCGCCATTAGTATTTGGACACTAATGGCGCACCAACACATGGTGCGCCATTAGTATATAGTAGTGGCGCACCACATGTCTGGTGCGCCATTAGTGGCCATATCATCTATAGCCCTTTTCCTAGTAGTGTTTATAGTATCATGTGATGATCCCGAGTAAAGATCAAGCTCCTTGTGGTCAGGTGATCACTACAGTATTGTAATACCAAGTTTGGTTGGTCCCGAGGTTATCATGTGGCACACTCGATGGTAAGTTCTTATAGGTGATGGTTACGGGGTAACCTCATGACAGAGTAAGTTGCAACCTGTTGCATGTAGAATATGCCATGCCATGCTTATATGGTTCTAGCATCATCATATTTACACCTGCTTAACCTGTAAGTGCCATGCTATTGCTTGTCTTGACTGCTTTGGTTGTTGTGAGCTTGCGAGTACATTCAAAGTACTCACCTGGTGTGTCATGCTAGTTTGCAGGTCATGCCATGATTGCTTGCTTGTCGAGGATTTTGAGTTTGCGAGCTAGGATAAGCGTTCCAGCCAGAGTCCCTGCGGAGTGGAGTCCATCACCGCTGTCGTTGTTCCGCTGCCGAGGATACTCCGTTTCCCCGGGTTGTTCCGCTGTTAGCATAGAGCGACACTGGGCAGGCGTAGTATCGATGTGCCAATGTAATCCATGTACCCTTGTAACCTTATCCATAGTAATACAGAGCTGATTTGTTCTATGCCAACAGTGCCGTATTCCAGAAGACTTGTCTCTGGGCTGGAATACGGGGCGTTCCAGTTTCCACTGAGCTGGAATGCCACAGCCCACTGGCAGAGTAGTGCGAGATTAGGCCTGTAAGCTTGCAGTTGAGAGGAGCTCGAGAGGGTTGGCGCAGCAGCGCTTATAAACCACTCTCGAGCCCTCTCAGCTAGCGAGGTGGGACTAAACATCCCACCGCACCACGCCAGTTACAGCACAAGGCCATTGGTCCCGGTTGGTGGCACAAACAGGAACCAATGCACGAACAGGGACCAAAGGGGTGCATTGGTCCCGGTTCGTGCCACCAACCGGGACCAATGCCCACCTTTGGTCCCGGTTCGTGCCACCAACCGGGACCAAAGGTCTCTGCTTCCCGCCCTTTAAGAGACCTTTGGTCCCGGTTGGTGGCACGAACCGGGACCAAAGGTGGGCATTGGTCTCGGTTGGTGCCACGAACCGGGACCAATGCTTCGTGTATATAAGAAAACACTTAGCAATTTCTCCAAAAATTAGTTCTTCTCCGCCCTGACGCCCTCAGCTGCTCCTCGTTGCCGTCGCCGCCGAGCCCTGCCCCAACGCCGTCAGGCTGCTCCATCTCGCCTTCGCCGACGCCGTCAGGCTGCTCCACGTCGTCGTCGCCGCCGCCGACGCCCTCGACGCCCTCTGCCCCGACGCCGGTGCCGCTCCCTGCGCCCCTGCCCGCCCCGACGCCGCCCGCCGTGCCCTGACGCCGCCCCCTGTGAGCACCTGCCCTGCTCCCGCGCCCCTGCCCTGCCCCGCGCCCCTGCACCCCTGCCCTGCCCCGCCGGCGCCGCCGCCGTCCTTTATTTATTTTTGTTATATATGCTATTTTTTTAGATGTAATGGAGATTATGTAATGCTCTATATATGTTCATATGTAAAATTTATGTATGTATGTATGTATGTATGTTCATATGCAAAATATTGGAGATTATGTAATGCTCACAAAAAAGTCTATTTTTTGCTAAGTGATATTAAACGCAGAAAACTGCTGTAACATGTCGTTTTGTCTTTTTCATAGCATTTTGTGTGATTTTCTTTTGAGCAACATGCGTACATGTTTTAGGAGCATAATTATGTCATCTTCACTATGATGTGATCCATTTCTTATGATACGCCCTGTGGTGACTACCACAAGGTTGCAAAGTGGTCTACTCACTGTTTGTTGTTTTCAGAAACTTCGTAAATTCTGCAATTCTGAATCTGTTATATTATGATGCCATGTTTACTTGATGCTACCATAAAATCTATGCATATTTTGGAGATGTTCAGTAATCATGTTTTGAAGACCATGTTATGCTCTATCCATCCATGCCCTTGTTTGCAATTTTGGCCTACTGTATAGCTTGTTCTTTTCATGCTCTCAAATTGCTTAAAAATATATCTGTCAGCCTGTTAGCAGTAAGTTCAATTTTGCAAAGTGCATAGTTAGTGTTTTGTGCATCCTATGACCATATTCTTGACATGTACTTCAATGTCATGCCCTTGGTTTTCATTTACCTTATTATCGTCGTAACTTTCTTATCTATTTGTGTATGCTATTAGAAAAGGAAATTCGATACAACCAACGCGGAAAACCTTCGGTCTTTCCTATGAAAACAACTTCCGCCTGGATAGAATAGTTAGCCAACATGAATTCGTGCTTATTGTCCTTCCTACCCATAAGTGAGAGCAAGGCTATGTATGTATGTATGTCGTTGTCGATCTACCCCCTCCCTGATAACTTCGACATGAGGGGGGGACGTCGGACATGCATGAGGAGGGAGAGAGAGAGATGTTAATAGAAAGTTTTCTCTTTACTAAGTTAAAATGTTACTAAGTTACTAAGTTTTCTCTCGAAATGTTACTAAGTTCAAAGTGTTGTATTTTCTCTCGAAACGTACGTATCCCCGATAACTTTGACGTGAGGGGGGACATCGATCAACCCCCTCTCGCCCGACCAAATTTACAAAGTTCAAAGTTACTAAATTTACTCCTGGTCCGCTCGCCCGACCAACTCTCGAGGCCACCCAAACCCTAGAAGAAAGAGCGTTGTCGATCTCCTACCCCCTCCCGCCCCTACCCGATAAACTCTCGAGGCCACCTAAACCCTAGAAGAAAAAGCGTTGTCGATCTCTCGAGGCCACCCAAACCCTAGAAAAAAATCGTTGTCGATCTCCTACCCCCTCCCGCCCCTTGTTGTGATTAATTAGCTAGGTCTATGTTTGCCACTAATATATCCATCTCTCATGTTTGTATATTGCCATGTTGTAATATTTGCAGAAACTATGGACAGAGACTTAGAACAAGAAGAGTTGTTGGGGGATATAATCCGCGACGGAGGTGATGTCTTGTCGTTTCTCAGCGACACCGATGGTCGGGAAGGAGAGGATGACGGCTCCGGTGATCCAACAATGGAGGAGGAAGGAGATCATGATGGCTCCGGTGACCGAATGGCGGAGGAAGAAGACCATGATGACGGCTCCGGTGACTGAACGGAGGAGGGAGCTGTTGCAAAGTCCGGCGAGGTATATATATTAGTTAAGCCTGTGCTGACTTTATGCATTAATTGTTTTGGTATGTACATATATTAATGCTTCTTTCTTCTTTTACAGCCCTCCGGATCGAGCCAAACTTCCGTAGCGAGACGAGGCCCGAAGAAAAGGTTGTGCCAGGATGAAAGGTTCACGATCACACAAATCGCGGACGATGGCCAACCGATTGAACCCAAGTGGACCAAGGACGCATTTGTTGCTCAGTGCGGAGCTATTGTTAGGGACAGCATCCCGATCAGCATCCAGCAATGGAATAAGAGTAAGGATGACCCTGAAGTTTCTTATGTCAATGATAGACAGAAAAATGATCTTTGGACCTCGCTGAAGGCAAATTTCACCCTACCACCAGAGGAGGATCCGAATAAGCCAGTTATAGAGCCAAAGGTCAAGGTGTGTGCTCTTAAGAAGATGGCAGATCTATTCAGAAACTGAAAAAAAGAGTTGAACACAAAGTTTGTCAAAAAAGGGAAGACTCCAGAATTCACCGGCCGATATGAGAAGATAAGAGATCACTGGCCCGCATTTGTGGCCTACAAGAATTCGGAGAAGGGTAAGAAAAGGTCAGAGACAAACAAGAAAAATGCTGCAAAGAAGAAGTATCACCATCACACGGGGTCAGGTGGCTACTACAAAGCCCGGCCGTTGTGGGACAAAGCTGAGCAAGACCTGCTTGCTAAAGGGGTCCAACCAGCGACATTGAACTGGCCAGACCGTTCAAGGACTTGGTTCTGCGGGGTTGGGGGAACTTTGGACCCAGAAACAGGGGAGTGTCGTTGGACGGACGAGCAATTTGCAATACCCATCATGAAGCTTCAGAAATATATCAGCGCAGCGCAGAAAGGGACGTTCATTCCCGACAGAGAGAAGGACGAGCTGACTGAGGCCCTCGGGAATCTTGAGCACCCTGAACGAACACGAGGCACACCAGGCTCCGTTCCGTGGGTGGTTGGGTTTCCCAGTGTAGGTGGTTACAAAAGCCGAGAGAGAAAGAGGAAAGCGGAGCTGAGCGAAATGCTGAAACTCAATGCAAGAATAGCGAAGCTAGAGGAACTTGTAGCTGCCGGCCAACCATCTCAGCGGCACGAAGATCCTACCCCAGAAGCTACCCCACCATCTCAGCGGAGAAGCAGCGTGGCTTCCACGGAGCTCGTTCAGCCTGATTTCACGGCTCCTCGCTACCCCGTGGATACTATCACGGAGGCTCAACATTGCGAGCTTATGAAGAAATGGCAGAACCTGACTTTGAAGGCGGCTGTCGGCTCTGTTGCACCTCCTCAAGCTGACGGAACTTTTCACTGTGGTCCGATTCCACATGGCTATGCTGTTGTGACGGTGGATGAAATAATGGAGGGATTTTAGCAGCTGGAGCTTGACCACCCTACAGGTGAAGGGGATAATCAGCTGGTTTATGCTTTGAGGAGTACATGTCTATGGAGGAAGGAGTACATCAAGCTTCCAAACTGGACGCCTCCTCCTCCTCCTCCGGCGAGTCAGGGCACTCTGCCTCCTCCTCCTCCTCCGGCGAGTCAGGGCACTCTGCCTCCTCCTCCTCCTCCGGCGAGTGATTAGGGCACTCCGCCTCCTTCTCTGCCTCCTCCGGCGCGTGAGGGCACTCCGCCTCCTCCTTCGCCTTCTCCGGCGCGTCGGAGCACTCCGCCTCCTCCTCCGCCTCGTCAGCAACGGCGGAAGACAGATGCGTCGCTCCGGCTCCTCCGGCGCGTCGGAGCACTCCGCCTCCTTCTCCGCCGCGTCAGCCACGGTGGAAGAGAGACGCCGCCGCTCCGGCGGCTAGCAATACAAGCAGAGGCGAGAGGCAATTTAGATACGGTCCATCTCTCTAAGCCTCTGGAAAAGTTACCATATGAGAGGACCGACAAGGAAAGCGAAAAAATCTGTGCTGCCGAACTGAGGGACTTTTTTGCAAAGAAACCTCCACCTCCGAAGGAGACGATAGATCCGGTGAAAGTGAATTGCACTATCGATGCCCTGAAGCGACCACCACCGCCTCCGCCGCAATCCAACTATGAGCGCATTATTGAAAGGACATATAAGGAAGCTGAGCGGTAGGGAAGTACTTGCAGTGATGCAATGTTAGCAGAATGAAGAAGTGGGAAAAAAATTCCCCAGCTCGGCGAACAGGCGAACCAATCGTGCCCCCGCTCAAGGTGTCTAGCAATATCGTCGCTAATCATCCGGGGATGGTGCCCGGTACCAATCCTGGTGATTACCTGAGCGATGATGTAGAGTTTGAAATAATGGAGGTGGACGAATTCAGATACCAGTACGGGCAGCCTCTCATCAAATCTGATCATCCTCCTCTAACAACGATGATGCGAAGATTGCATGAATGGTACATGAAAACCTGCAGTGAGTCTGGGAAGGATACTTTGATGCTGAGAATTAAAGAGGAGCACGACCTCGTTGGAACTGAGCTGTTGCCTGTTGAATTTGACGAGTTATTCCAGTTATACAATCAAATGGCCCTCGACAAACAACTCATGACTTGCTACTGTCTATAAGTACTACTTCTGTAATTAAGTCTCTATATATAGCTCAGCTCTTTCATTGCATGTATATATAATTATCCTCACTATATTATGCAGATTGAATATCGTCGAATACAGAAAAGCAAAAATCTATGACATTGGGTTCATTAACCCAAATATCGTACATGAATGGACGGTTAAAAACAGAGTCACAGATACCGAGAACAACTTGCTACAATCGTTGCTTAAAAATCAAAACAAAGAGAAAATACTCTTTCCTTACAACTTCAAATGAGTGTTACTGTCTTGTGCATATTCGGTTTCCCTTACTCGAGGTTATAGTAATGTAATTGATGAGTTATGCATGCGTGCACAGGTTCCACTTTATTCTGCTAGAGATTAAACTTGACCGGGGAGTAGTAACTGTCTTAGACTCGAGACGAAAAGATCCACAGGGCTATGCGGACATGACTGAAATGCTCCAGAAGTAAGTTCAATCGATCATTATCGCACCATATCGACAACTTTGTTCATTTCCTGATATCAAGTAATTATTTTCTTTATCTGGCAGGGTTTGGAAAGAGTTCACCGGAATTGTTCCAGGACTGCCGAGGGAGCTGCGATTTACACACCCGAAAGTAAGTACTACTAGCTAGTTCCACGCATCTCCCATTGATTCTAGTTTCATCAATACCATTTATCATGCTTGATTATCAGTTTGATTGAACTCTATTTCTCGTAAAGTACTTGTGGCAGGAAGCCGGGAATGATTTTTGTGGATACTACGTTTGCGAGTTCATCTACAACGCGACGGCCTCTCAGCGGGGCTACTCTGAAAAACAATATGAAGTACGTAAACAATAATATTCACAATTTTATTTTATTACCATCATTTGTGTTGAGTTTCATTCATATATATGTATTGACCCCCTTCTTTATATTAGATGTGGCAGAAGCGGGATGAACTCCTACCACATGATCGCATACGAGCAATTCAAGAGGAATTGGCGGGATTCTTTCTTGACCACGTCATACATAAAGACGGAGAATACTATGTGGAAATTGAAGCTGACTATCGTTAGATGATGTCAGCGATCGTAAGATATGTTATATTGTATATATGTAGTAGCGTCGGATAGAAATACGAAAACTTGTTGTTTGACCAATCTCGGAGAAAGAGAGGTCACTTCTCTCTGTATATGTTCATGACGATCTTGTGTAATTAATGGTTCCTTCATTTGCTTAGTAGCATCGAGTTCTCTCTATATGTAGCAGCTAGCGTCGACCAAGCACGGAGAAAGAGAGGTCACTTCTCTCTATATGTAGTAGCTATAGCTAACACAATATGAAACCCCTAATTAAACCATCCAAAACCCCTAATAAACCCCCCTTTCAAAAAAAACAAAAACCACAGCGCCTGCGAGCTGCTGACGCGTGGCAGCCTTTTGGTCCCGGTTGGTGTTACCAACCAGGACTAAAGGTCCTCCTGCCTGGGCGCCCCACAGCGGCCACGTGGAGCCCCTTTTGTCCCGGTTCGTAAGCGAACCGGGACTAAAGGTTTTGGGTTTTAGTCCCGACCCTTTAGTCCCGGTTCCAGAACCAGGGCTAAAGGGCCTCTGGAACCGGGATAAATGGGCCGTTTTCTACTAGTGTACACTCCTCTGGACTGTACGTGGTTGTAACTTGCTCGCTAACTACATCAATTCTCATTGCAAACAATACTCTGTCATTGGGACCAATTTGTTTTTTCTGCTTTAGGTAATACCTGATTTTGTTATTTCTGCTTTAGGTTTTTAGGATGCAGACTATCAGTAATGCTGATTGTATTTATTGGTGACCAGTACCCAGGGTGCGTATAAGCGTCTAAAGTTACAATTTAGATTATCATATAGGCTACTCTTTTCAAAGGTAAAATAATAGCATTGTTTCACTTTTACTGTAGATTTTTGGGCGCCCTTGTACTTTTACCATCTGAGATTTGCATAATTGTTTTGAGAATAGGGAGAGTTGTACCCATGGTAGCCCACTATCGTAGCAAGTCAATATGCCTCTGAAATCGGAAGAGCAATGAAACATGTCCACAATCAGACATGTCTGTGTTAGTTTCTCTACTGTCCAGCAAATCTTAAGACCATAAATGGGAGGTAAATTCATCTTCATCTGAGCAAGCACATGCCCACATTCACCTTTACATGAACGAGCTTCTTCTAGAAAAGGCCCCCCATGTAGGGTGTCAGCACTCATCAGTACATACCTGCATATACTACTCAATAAAGATAACTAAAAAATGCCATGTACATTTCATTTTTAAATATTTACCCATGAATGAGTTGATTATTCTTGATGACTTTCAACATCAATTAATGGTGGGGAGACAGTGGAGGGTCATTCTTCTGATCCAACAGAAAATGTTCTTGGAGCATGATATTCTTTGCTTCTACACATCCGTGTTCTTCTAAAGAACAAACTACTGTAGAAGTTTATGTAAGTCGATGCACAATACCGGAAGTGGTAGTATGAGTGAACTCAAGCACGCTTCTGATGGGGAAGAAAAGAGTGACTCATCCCTGAGGAAACCATGGATCTCCTTTGTATCTCTACCTTTTGTTTTGTGAAGAGTTGCGTCTTTGGTGAAACAACGGGGAAATAGGATACAGGGTCTAGCAAGAAAATATGTTTTAGGGTGAATTCCATATATGCCACTCAAAACTTGCCCGTACCCTCATCTGCCATTGGAAATTTCCCTCTCCCAAATATGCCATTGAAAATTTGCACCGTGTACAGATATGCCACTATGGCCAGTTTGACTGTTAGTTGACTGTCAAGCGGCATGTGAAAAGATGATTTTGCCCCTGGTACTGTAGCGGCGATATACTGTAGCATTCCGACCAAATCTGGCCAATTTGGAATTGCGGGCCGTTCGACTGTAGCGGCGATATACTGTAGCATCCGAACAGATTTGAAATTCGAACAGTTTTTTTTAATTTTAAAATAAATCTCCGTAATTTCAAATTCCGAATTCCTAACACTTTTTTTGAAAAAATTGTTCGCAATTTCAAAAAACTGGCATTTTTTTTGTAAAAGTGGGCGCTACAGAACGTTTGCCCGCAATTTCGAAAGTGACTAAATTTGTTTGGAATGCTACAGTATATCGCCGCTACAGTACCAGGGCAAAATCGTCTTTCCAAGTGCCGCTTGGCAGTCAACTAACGGTTAAACTGGCCATAGTGGCATATCTGTACGCGGTGCAAATTTTCAATGGCATATCTGGGAGAGGGAAATTTCCAATGGCAGATGGGAATACGGGCAAGTTTTGAGTGGCATATATGGAATTCACCCTATGTTTTATTTTGAGAACGATGCAGTGTTCTTATTGCTGGTATGTATACTATGCCATTTTTCACATGTTGGCATGTGATTCCAAATAAGTTCTATTGGTTCAGAAAAATTTAATCTTCAATATTCCCCATTTTAGGTTTTTTAAATTTAATATATTGTATATGAGCTTTTTTCAATTTTTATATATTTATATGTTTACTTTTGTAGATTAGAGATAAAAAACGATGGCTTCGGATGATGCTTTGAAATGTCAATTGACAAAGTTAATAATTGAGTTTTATAAAGAGTAAACCTTACCCAAATAGTATTTAAAACCAATGTTGGCCATCATAATTAATGCACAATTGCAATTGCACAAACCTTTCTTTACATGGTGCAGAGAACCTCCAGACATGACAAAAGTATCTATCTACATCAGCATTTTTTCCAGCTTTTCAAGAATATACACTAGGCTGTAAGTATCATGGCTATCAAGTACGATTTTGGTTTATTTGTATATGTGCATTACCCTAATTTATATGGGATTTGTATGCAAACTTCTGAATGTATGGTCGGTTTCTGCAGGGTCATATTTTGTGCCCTTGACTTATTACGACCGCACTTTTAATTATATTATTTATTTAAACTTTCTTATAAGCAATTAGTTTTGTTTATTTCACATCACCGATCACTCCATTAATCATGATAGTTTGAGTTTTAAAATTCTACATATCCTACTTGGTTGTTCCTTCACTCCTAGCTTCCTCCATTACGAGTGACCAACACTTATAGTACTCTCGAAACAGGCTTTCGCCCTGATTTATAAATAAAGCAACACACCAAAGTACACGGCCGAACGATACAGAGTGGTGAGGAGACACTCTTTACAAAGCAGATCAAAAGATACAACAATAACATAGAACAAGCTAACACCTCTACGAGACCCGATCGATGACTCCTGGGCTCCACAGCAACGCCTCCAATAAGGTGACGGCGCGAAGCGTCGCCGTTGCCGAGTCCAAGTAACATACATAGGTTTTCACCCGGAGCCGTGGCATAGCGAGACACACGACGACGACTCCAAGAAGCAAACGGCACCCACAGGCGCCGCCGACGCCGGCACCAGATAGCGCAAAGCTTTCGCTCAGGCACTCGCGTACGC
Organism: Thinopyrum obtusiflorum; assembly: GCA_036873465.1. Taxonomy (NCBI): domain Eukaryota; kingdom Viridiplantae; phylum Streptophyta; class Magnoliopsida; order Poales; family Poaceae; genus Thinopyrum; species Thinopyrum obtusiflorum. Next base: position 25,556 of record JAAAWM010010629.1, read on the forward strand.
CACCAGGAGGAGTGCTGAACAGGACCTCCACAAGAGCCAGCCCATCCACACCAGATCTGGGCACTGCCAGAGCAGACCAGAGCCTCTCGCCACTCCACCCCTTGCCGCCCACATGACCAAGAAGAATAGTCACCACCGCCACCACGGCGCCTGCCGGAAAGCCAACTGTGGAGCCCGGCATCCGAGACCACCGCCCCGACATCCATGGCCCCGGACATCACCGACCATCCACATCACGACCCCCAACCATGGTAGTAGCACTGAAAGGGACCACCTTTCACTCCTAGCCCGGCATCAGCCACCGGATCTGGGTTAGCGCCTCCACAGTAGTAGTTGCCCACACCTGCCTCCCCTACTGGTTCCGGTGAACCGTGGGGATGCAACCCAGTGACTGCCGACGGCCACTGCCGAGCAAGCTCGAACGACGCCATGCCCATGGCCACCGGGGCCGATCCGCCCGATGACACGACAACACCCGAAGAGCCCAGCTCGGAGCAATGCGATGAGCAAGCAATAGACATGAAGAGCACAACACGAAGGAACCCAACGCGGACCGAGTCAGCCCCTCGTACCTATGCGCCAGAAGTCGTCCACCACCACAAGCCAGATCCGCGCCGCACGCCAAAGACGACCACGACCCAGATCGCACCAACACTTATAGTACATATGCCAATAACATAAGTTGACTGGCTCCAAGTTGATAACCCAGATTGTACTTTGATTCTAGTGCCAAGTATTATTCCTTGCAGCCATAGTAGTGAGAATTATTTTAACTTCTTTTTGGGTAGGGATTGAAGAAAGTAGTACCTAATGGTAGCTGCAAGTCCATATACTAAGAATTACTTTTTTGTTCAGAGAATTCCTACAATCTAGGTTGAGGAATAGTGGTACCTAATGGTAGCTGCAAGTCCATATACTGAGAATTACTTTTTTGTTCCTTGCAAGTCCTTATATTGAGAATTCCTACAATCTGGGTTGAGGAATAGTAGTACCTAATGGTAGCTGCAGGTCCCTATACTGAGAATTAATTTGATTCCAATGCCGATTTTTATTTGCTTTCCACATCAGTAGTTTTGCTACACTATGGGCGTGTTTGGATGACTGCCTCGCACCTGGCTCGTATCCGCGATGCAAATTTCAGCGTGATTGGTTACCTATGTGGCCTCCTCAGCCTGGCCCAATCCATGCAAAATGAGACTTCTCAGCCAGGCTGAGGGGAACGCAGGAATCAGGCATATCCGGGAGCCAGGCCCATGCCTGCATCCACGCCTCAACCGCAGCCTCTCGTTCTCTTTCCTCTTTGTTTCTCTCATGCATCGACTCGAGAAACCAACCCACCGCTGCCGCCGTCTAAGCCCCACATGCGTAGCTCGAAGCTCCCCCATCCGCCACCGGTCCAATCCCTATCACCGACGCTCCTCCACGCCCACGCCGGGCGCTCGCCTCCCCGCCCTCGACATCGTCGGTTTCCGCAGCTGCCTCAACACCGCCGAACTCCTCCATAGCCGCACGTGCCGGGCCCTGCGGACGAGCTTGCCGGAGCTCACCCCGCCATCGGCCCAATCTCCACCGTCGGCCCTCCTCCACGCCCACGCCTAGGGCTCGCCTCCCCACCTCGACATCATCTGTTTCCACCGCCGAACTCCATCATAGCCTTGCGCGCCCAGCCCTGTTGATGAGCTCGCCGGAGCTCGCCGGGCCACCCACCGCCGACCGAGAGGGAATAGAGGGGAGGGAAGCATCTAGCGCCGCGATCTGCAACTACCATCGAGTTACCATCTGGTGCCGCGTTTCTCCATTGCTTGAGCTTTGTTAGTTCAAAATCCAGTTTAGGCTTTGATTGGCTTGAGAAATTTGTGATAAATAAAATTGAAACTTGAGCTTTGGTTAGATTTTAGTTCAGGCTTATTTTACTTGTTGTTTTTGTCCATGAAATGATCCAAATCCAATTGGAATGATTGAAATTGGAAGAGAAAAAACACATATAATTAAGCTCAAATGCAGCTTACCAAACAACATCTGTTGTATATAGCATCTCTCGTGCACCCATATCATGCAGCCTACCAAACACACATCTCAACTCATCTTTGCATCTGCTCAACCAGGCCATGCTCACCAAGGATCCCCCATGCCATGCAGGCTAGAGCCACCTAGGCAACCAAACACGCCCTATAGTAGTGATAATCCAAGTGGCAATTATTTTCTTGATTAGATCATCACACAGGGAGAATACGATGAGCTTTCAAGCAACAATTCGAGAGACAGTCTGTTTGGCCTTCGGAGATGCTCAACTATAAAGCACGGACACAGGGATGGAAAGACAGAGATACGGGATACAACATTTTCCAGAAACAGCCACTCAGGGATATGGTGAGTATATATAAAATATAAAATAAAATAAAAATATGCCATCTAACATAGAGTTAAGACAGAAAATTAATGAGAAAGAGATCATAATAGAGAATATTGCCTCATTTGGTGTCTCTTTCTCATTAATAGTAAAGAAGATTAGGAGACAAAACACATGAAAACATAGATTATGAGAAAGAGATCATAGAGTTAAGACAGAAAAATATGCTTGATTGATCCTCATCCCCACATGTCATGTTGTCATTGCAAGCTGCATCCATCTTGCAAAACACATGAAACACAAACAGTAAAGAAGATTAGGAGACAAGACATAATTGGAAGACAATACAAACACATGAAAACACTTCATGATTTATGCCTACCAAGCATGCCTATTTTTTTGTCATTTCTTTATTATTTCGCTATGGTAATGTGTTTCACAATGATCTTTGTATTCTTTATGAATAAAACATAGATTTCACAGTTATAATGATATGTAATTTCTTTATTATTTAAGGGCTAGAAGTTAGTTTTCTGGACTTAGTAAGTAAGCACTCTATGTTAAGAGTCAGCCTACTTTAAACTTTGCCTTAGCGCTGTTATTCCAAACTGAACATCAATATTCTATTAAATATTTGAATTCTAAAGACTGAAACCTGACCTAGAAGTCCATTACTAATACCATGTCCTTAGACCAAATAAAATTAACCTTCTTTTTATTGACCAATACCATGCTCCACTGTTGTCTACTGATTATAGTTTTGTACTTCGATTACTGACAAAATATGGCTCTACTTAAATATGTCACCACTTATCAGCTTATAGCAATACCTACAATTCTATTGTAAAAATGGACGGGCGCGGCAACACGTGCCATCAACGATCTAGTACTCGTTGACAGTGGCAGAGCTTCGGCAAGGCCGAGTGGGCTGTGACCCGCCCAGGTCAGGAGCAAAAGTATTCTTTATACGAAGCACATCCCATGATGATGGACAGCGATACAGAAATACATCAGCCATCACGGCATCAAGCCTCACACAATCTCAATGCATTTGATCGAATGGCCATGAACTTGACCGGGACTCTGCTAAATCTCAGCTGACTGACTGAGGTCTAGCAAAGCAGTCTTTTTTATTACCACACACGACACTGATGATTCAGACATTTGGCCTGCAACCGTTGGAAAACTATGTTGACAGCTGGACCTCTCTTTGTTCTTACGGTACCTACCTATATATCGCCAATCAGCAAGGGGTCGACTGGTTGTGGAATATCCTGCCAAAAAGACACATTTGTGCCTTAGTTACCTTCGCTCCTGCCATGTCGAGGTCCAGCACTAGCCTCCAAGTAAATTTCACGAGAGAGACAAAATAAGCACATGCCTCGCTTCCCGCCATTTTCTAGATGGGAACGGCTGCTTCTGCCTCGGGAGCTGCTTGTTTATTTTATTTTTCGTCTTTGTCAAGGGTATTATTCTGTCGTGTATGTTTGTCCCTGTGTATAAAATTTGTAAAAGTATGCCCGTGTGTGCTCAAACGATGAGAAATGTATGATCCGATTAGTATGCGGAATATGCTGCCAGCCAACCAGCACGAGGCAGACGGAGGATACGAGCGACGACGACAGTTTTCCCTCGTTGCCGCCGTCCTCTGCTTCATCGTCATAATCTCCGACCAGAGCACAATTATAAGAACCATGGCGAGCAAGCAGCCAAGCATCAAGCACGGAAGAAGTTGAGCTGAGAGTTGAGACACACAATCTCACACCTTGGGATCAATCAAGATGGCGGAAAATGCGGCGGGCCGAGGGGGGCAGAACCTTGCGGTGCTGGACGCGCTGGACTCGGCGCGCACCCAGATGTACCACATGAAGGCCATCGTCATAGCCGGCATGGGCTTCTTCACCGACGCCTACGACCTCTTCTGCATCACCACCGTCTCCAAGCTGCTGGGCCGCCTCTACTACCCGCACAGCAACACCGACATTGGCAAAATCATGCCCGGCACCATGCCGGTGCGCGTCAACAACATGGTCACCGGAGTTGCGCTCGTCGGCACGCTCATGGGCCAGCTCGTCTTCGGCTACTTCGGGGACAAGCTCGGCCGCAAGCGCGTCTACGGGATCACGCTCGTCCTCATGGCCGCGTGCGCCATCGGCTCCGGCCTCTCCTTCGGGCGCTCCCCTGGTGCCGTCATCGGCACGCTCTGCTTCTTCCGCTTCTGGCTTGGCTTCGGCATCGGCGGGGACTACCCGCTGTCGGCCACAATCATGTCCGAGTACGCCAACAAGAAGACCCGCGGCGCCTTCATCGCCGCCGTCTTCGCCATGCAGGGCGTCGGCATCATCTTCGCGGGCCTCGTGTCCATGATCGTCTCCGCCCTTTTCCTCCACTACAACCCTGCACCGTCGTGGAATGAGTCGTGGAATGAGCACAATGACAACTCAGCTGATTATCAGAAGCCCGCGGCGGACTACATGTGGCGCGTCGTGCTCATGCTCGGGGCGTTCCCCGCGGTGGCCACCTTCTACTGGCGGATGAAGATGCCCGAGACGGCCAGGTACACGGCTCTCATCGAGGGTAACGCCAAGCAGGCTACCAACGACATGCAGAAAGTGCTGGAGATCCGCATCGACGAGGAGCAGGAGAAGCTCTCCAAGTTCAGGGCAGCCAACGAATACTCTCTGCTGTCCATGGAGTTCGCGCGGCGTCACGGCTTGCACCTCATCGGCACCACCACCACGTGGTTCCTCCTCGACATCGCCTTCTACAGCCAGAACCTGACACAAAAGGACATCTTCCCAGCCATCAACCTCACCGGCGGCGCGGGCACCATGAACGCCCTCAGAGAGGTGTTCGTGATATCACGAGCCATGTTCCTCATCGCCCTCTTCGGCACTTTCCCCGGCTACTGGGTCACCGTGGCCCTCATCGACAAGATGGGAAGGTACGTAGCGTACGTACCTATATGCATGCATGCACGCATGGCTCATGCACACACAGTCCATGCGCGACCAACTTGGTTGGTTTTGTTACACCTACACTACACATCAATTTGAGCATCCACGAATTGACTGCAGGTACTTGATCCAGCTCCTTGGTTTCTTCATGATGTCCTTGTTCATGCTAGTCATGGGCATCAAATACGAATACCTCCAGCACAACGGCGCCCTATTCGCCATCCTCTACGCGCTCACATTCTTCTTCGCAAACTTCGGGCCCAACAGCACCACCTTCGTGCTGCCGGCCGAGCTATTCCCGACGCGTGTCCGCTCTACATGCCACGCCATCAGCGCCGCGTCGGGCAAGGCAGGCGCCATCGTCGCCGCCTTTGGGGTGCAGACCCTCACCCTCAAGGGCGACGCCAAGCACATGAAGCAGGCGCTCATCCTCCTCTCTGTGACCAACATGTTCGGCTTCTTCTTCACCTTGGGGGGGGGGGGGGGGGGGGGGGGGGGGGGGGGGGGGGGGGGGGGGGGGGGGGGGGGGGGGGGGGGGGGGGGGGGGGGGGGGGGGGGGGGGGGGGGGGGGGGGGGGGGGGGGGGGGGGGGGGGGGGGGGGGGGGGGGGGGGGGGGGGGGGGGGGGGGGGGGGGGGGGGGGGGGGGGGGGGGGGGGGGGGGGGGGGGGGGGGGGGGGGGGGGGGGGGGGGGGGGGGGGGGGGGGGGGGGGGGGGGGGGGGGGGGGGGGGGGGGGGGGGGGGGGGGGGGGGGGGGGGGGGGGGGGGGGGGGGGGGGGGGGGGGGGGGGGGGGGGGGGGGGGGGGGGGGGGGGGGGGGGGGGGGGGGGGGGGGGGGGGGGGGGGGGGGGGGGGGGGGGGGGGGGGGGGGGGGGGGGGGGGGGGGGGGGGGGGGGGGGGGGGGGGGGGGGGGGGGGGGGGGGGGGGGGGGGGGGGGGGGGGGGGGGGGGGGGGGGGGGGGGGGGGGGGGGGGGGGGGGGGGGGGGGGGGGGGGGGGGGGGGGGGGGGGGGGGGGGGGGGGGGGGGGGGGGGGGGGGGGGGGGGGGGGGGGGGGGGGGGGGGGGGGGGGGGGGGGGGGGGGGGGGGGGGGGGGGGGGGGGGGGGGGGGGGGGGGGGGGGGGGGGGGGGGGGGGGGGGGGGGGGGGGGGGGGGGGGGGGGGGGGGGGGGGGGGGGGGGGGGGGGGGGGGGGGGGGGGGGGGGGGGGGGGGGGGGGGGGGGGGGGGGGGGGGGGGGGGGGGGGGGGGGGGGGGGGGGGGGGGGGGGGGGGGGGGGGGGGGGGGGGGGGGGGGGGGGGGGGGGGGGGGGGGGGGGGGGGGGGGGGGGGGGGGGGGGGGGGGGGGGGGGGGGGGGGGGGGGGGGGGGGGGGGGGGGGGGGGGGGGGGGGGGGGGGGGGGGGGGGGGGGGGGGGGGGGGGGGGGGGGGGGGGGGGGGGGGGGGGGGGGGGGGGGGGGGGGGGGGGGGGGGGGGGGGGGGGGGGGGGGGGGGGGGGGGGGGGGGGGGGGGGGGGGGGGGGGGGGGGGGGGGGGGGGGGGGGGGGGGGGGGGGGGGGGGGGGGGGGGGGGGGGGGGGGGGGGGGGGGGGGGGGGGGGGGGGGGGGGGGGGGGGGGGGGGGGGGGGGGGGGGGGGGGGGGGGGGGGGGGGGGGGGGGGGGGGGGGGGGGGGGGGGGGGGGGGGGGGGGGGGGGGGGGGGGGGGGGGGGGGGGGGGGGGGGGGGGGGGGGGGGGGGGGGGGGGGGGGGGGGGGGGGGGGGGGGGGGGGGGGGGGGGGGGGGGGGGGGGGGGGGGGGGGGGGGGGGGGGGGGGGGGGGGGGGGGGGGGGGGGGGGGGGGGGGGGGGGGGGGGGGGGGGGGGGGGGGGGGGGGGGGGGGGGGGGGGGGGGGGGGGGGGGGGGGGGGGGGGGGGGGGGGGGGGGGGGGGGGGGGGGGGGGGGGGGGGGGGGGGGGGGGGGGGGGGGGGGGGGGGGGGGGGGGGGGGGGGGGGGGGGGGGGGGGGGGGGGGGGGGGGGGGGGGGGGGGGGGGGGGGGGGGGGGGGGGGGGGGGGGGGGGGGGGGGGGGGGGGGGGGGGGGGGGGGGGGGGGGGGGGGGGGGGGGGGGGGGGGGGGGGGGGGGGGGGGGGGGGGGGGGGGGGGGGGGGGGGGGGGGGGGGGGGGGGGGGGGGGGGGGGGGGGGGGGGGGGGGATGAAGAGTGTAGATCAGAAGGATCCAACCTGAAGACACAGGAACATAGACGAACGACGAACAGACCTGAGCAAATCCACCAAAGACAGATCCGCCGGAAACATACCTTCACACGCCCACCGACGATGCTAGACGGATCACCGGAATGGGGGCTAGGCGGGGAGACCTTTATTCCATCTTCAGGGAGTCGCCGCCATCTCGCCTTCCTGAGTAGGACACAAACCCTAACAAAACTCGAAAAAAGATCTAGAAACGGAGCCCTCCCACCGGCAAGGGCTGAGATCCACTCCGCCTCCATGGCACTAAGGCCACCGGAGATGGGGTGGACCACCGGCGGCGCCGGCGGGAGGCAAGAGGAACCCTAGCTTTTTGAAAGCCGGCGGCTGGCTAGGTCGTCTCGGGTACAACCAAAGAGTTTCAACGCATGTAGCCTTTGCTGCAATCAAAATAGTAAATGGCCAGCACATCACAAAATAGTAAATGGCCATCACATCTTAGCGATCAACCGGCCATTGTGAATTGAACGGAAGTATTGCACTAACGTGTACACGGTCGCTCGTGATTTCTAGATGATGGCTGATCACATAGACGTGTGAGCAGGGGACAGTGCAACTAACATAACTTTCTGCTTGCGGGAGACAACTAACAGAGTTAAAATATTGTTACCCTTATGCTATCATCGCATGGAGACACACACGCAAAGTCCAGCTGTGCTTATTAACATCCTGTAGGTACGCACATTGGTTCCTTCATTTGTAATTAACCAATATAACTTCATTGCCATGTTACGCAATACTTGTCACTCCAGCTAGCTAGCTGCAATGTTATTTGATGCAGCCTCCAGATCTGCTTTGTTTCGCCCTCTCTATAAAACCACACAATATGTATCTCCAGTTCTCCACACAGCACACACGCGCACACACACAAAGCACAGCAGGTGCAACACTGGCTGCAAGCTCAGCAAATAGGCAGCAATGGCGAGGCATCGCTTCCTCGCCGTGCTCCTCATCGGGGTAGTGGCAGCCTCCACTTTCCACCAAGCAGCCGCCGCTGGCTGAGGCCTTGCTGCCGTCGAGAAGTTTGCAGAGCTAGAGCCAAAGCCAGAACCCAAACAAGAGCCAATGCCAAAACCTATGCCACACTCAGAGCCGGAGCCCCGCAAACCTCAACCGATGCCCAAACCCAAACCAAAGCCTGGACCCAAGCCTGAACCCAAAACCAAGCCCAAGCCAATGCCAAAATCGAAGCCAAAGCCTAAGCCGAAGCCCTGCTCCAAACCAAAGCCAGAGACTAAGCACGAGCCGATGCCGAAACCCGAACCAAAGCCGGAGGCCAAGCCTAAACCTGAACCGAAACTGAAGCCGCCTCCGAAGTGCAAACCACCGACAACTCGCAATTGATGGGATACTGATATATGACAGTTGATGGAGGAGACCCCTTATGGAGCCACACTCTGCTATTTTCTGGAATAAGTGGTGTAGTATTCCCTGTATTCAATTTATTTATATAGGTCTATGCACGTGTGGCGAGTACTCGTACTTTGTAATTACTATTTGCTTGTTGGTATATGTTCATCTACTTTGTATGTGACTCGACTCGTTCTTTTGAGTATCTACGCATGATTGTATCCATTCACATGAATGAACTATTTTGTCCGATCTATGTTGTTTTCTCTATAGGGTGCAGTCTCATAAACATGTATTGCATCTCAATAAGTTAATGAACTGGTCCTCTAAAAAAAAGTTAATGAACGGGCATTTTTCTCATTATTTATGCCTAGTCGACATATATATGTACCACAAGAAGAAGAAAAAAACAGTACATATATATGCCTACTCGACATGGTTATTTAATTCTGTAAATTTGACATGATTATAAGTATAGCAATACATATTGACGATTGAGAAGGGAAATCGATCCCTGGTCAATGCTCATACATCCACACTGAAAATTCAATACAACCTTAACAACACAATGGATGGTATCACACACAAGCAATCCTATTGCAATATTATACGTGTAGATAAAACAACAAACTCTCAAACCAAGTGCCTGGCAACTTAAGTAGCATGCAGCTGGTCGCCGTTATTATTCTTGTCCCCTTTCCAATTCGCTAGCTAGCTGATATAGCAGAAGATAAGATGATATTATTACGCTTGCGTGCATGCGTGCGTGCGTGTGTGTTGTCATGCATTAATTCATGGAGGATGGTGGCTGCCATTCGGTGCTTGAAGGAGGGGCCTTTTCGACATCCTTGTCGACATGCCCAGCGGCCGCGCCGGCAACGTTGCCGTCCTCGCCGGAGATCTCTTCGAGCGATCGGCCCATCGTCTCAGGGACGAGGAAGGTGAAGAAGAAGCCGAACATGTTGGTCACAGAGAGGAGGATGAGCGCCTGCTTCATGTGCTTGGCGTCGCCCTTGAGGGTGAGGGTCTGCACCCCAAAGGCCGCGACGATGGCGCCTGCCTTGCCCGACGCGGCGCTGATGGCGTGGCACGTAGAGCGGACACGCGTGGGGAATAGCTCGGCCGGCAGCACGAAGGTGGTGCTGTTGGGCCCGAAGTTTGCGAAGAAAAATGTGAGCGCGTAGAGGATGGCGAATAGGGCGCCGTTGTGCTGGAGGTATTCGTATTTGATGCCCATCACTAGCATGAACAAGGACATCATGAAGAAACCAAGGAGCTGGATCAAGTACCTGCAGTCAATTCGTGGATGCTCAAATTGATGTGTAGGTGTAACAAAACCAACCAAGTTGGTCGCGCATGGACTGTGTGTGCATGAGCCATGCATGCATGCATGCATATAGGTACGCTACGTACCTTCCCATCTTGTCGATGAGGGCGACGGTGACCCAGTAGCCGGGGAAAGTGCCGAAGAGGGCGATGAGGAACATGGCTCGTGATATCACGAACACCTCTCTGAGGGCGTTCATGGTGCCCGCGCCGCCGGTGAGGTTGATGGCAGGGAAGATGTCCTTTTGTGTCAGGTTCTGGCTGTAGAAGGCGATGTCGAGGAGGAACCACGTGGTGGTGGTGCCGATGAGGTGCAAGCCGTGACGCCGCGCGAACTCCATGGACAGCAGAGAGTATTCGTTGGCTGCCCTGAACTTCAAATATTGCTCCATCGATGCTCCTCGTCGATGCGAATCTCCAGCACTTTCTGCATGTCGTTGGTAGCCTGCTTGGCGTTACCCTCGATGAGAGCCGTGTACCTGGCCGTCTCGGGCATCTTCATCCGCCAGTAGAAGGTGGCCAACGCGGGGAACGCCCCGAGCATGAGCACGATGCGCCACATGTAGTCCGCCGCGGGCTTCTGATAATCAGCTGAGTTGTCATTGTGCTCATTCCACGACTCATTCCACGACGGTGTAGCGGAGGAAAATGGCGGACACGAGGCCCGCGAAGATGATGCCGACGCCCTGCATGGCGAAGACGGCGGCGATGAAGGCGCCGCGGGTCTTCTTGTTGGCGTACTCGGACATGATGGTAACAGGATCGAGTAAGTACCTACATGCATGCATGCATGCACTCAATCGATGAAGCAGGGGATGGATGGATGGATCGCCAAGGAAAGGAAACGAAGCAAGGAAGGAAGCAAGTCCATCCATCGATCCATCGCTCCGTTTACCCTCAAAAAAAAAAAAAAAAAAGAGATCCATCGTTCCGCGCGCGCCGCCACAAGACTAAAAACACGCACGTTTCGTTTCTCCTCTCTTCCATCGCGCGCGCCGGCGGGCGTACGTCTCAATCAAATCTCTTTTCTTCTTCTTCTTCTTCTTTCTGCCAAAGAAAAAAAAACCGTACGTGCGTGCTCTCTCCAAGCAACCACTTCCATCCCATCAATCAATCAATCAATCAATCAGTCAACCCAAAAAATAAAAATAAAACGACCCGGCAATCCTCAACAACAACAACAATTTTCTTTTTTACTTGATTCACGAGGACCGAACCAACAATCATAATTTCTCTCTCCCAACCGCCTCAATTCAAGAGGCTGCCCTGCCCGCAAGCCCCAACAAAACAACCGCCGCCGCCGGTCGGTCGGTCGACAATCACAAAAGGGCCGCGGGTTGAGGCACGTCATCAAAGTGCAGTGCCAGCCGTTCGTCACCGCCAGACGAGTTAAATAATCCTCCACGCACACATCCGGAAGAAAACCATCGCATGCAAATCAAAGGCCGCATCCCGAGCCAATTAGATGAGATCGACCGCATGCATGCGGTGAGGCCGAGTCTCCTCCAGCGGTGCCATACCCCTCATCCCCATGCTTGCCGCCGTCTTCATCCGATCCAATGCCAATGCCAATGCCAATGCCAATGAAGACTCCGCGTGCCATCAAAAATTTATCAAACCACCAAAACACATCCATCCATCTTTTCACCAGCAAGCAAACGTTGTTGCCATCCAAACAGACCACACGCGACAACGATGGATGGATGTGTTTTGGTGTCTACGGACTGTCGCAAAAATGGGGAGAAAAATATCTATGAGGCGGTCTATGGACCGTCGGATGTTCTGAGATCGGCTCAAGAGGGGGAGCAATCCGTGGAAGAATGCGATTGACTGACCAATCAAAATTAAAGCGGCGAGAAACTATCTGCCAAGAGACGAATTCTTTCTTCCGTCCGTTAGATGTGACCGGATGGACGGCTGAGATTTTGTGATAGGATGAGTGATCCGTGGGACATCGGTGGTGACCAATCACAGGCTACGAGTCACTCTCCTCCTACGCCCACAAAAAATTAAATTTCTTGGACCCTACCCAACCCAAAGGAAGCCAGTCCATTCCAATCCCCGAGACCGAGAGAAACTCCCGATCCATTCCAATCCCCGAGCAGAGCAGAGCAGGGAGAAACCGGCGCCGCCACCCACCGCCCCGCCGATCGACCTTCCTCGCTCGGACCTCGCCGCCGCTCCCACCTTCTCCCATCCCCTCCCCTTCCCCTCCCCCTCCCCTCCCCTCCCCTCATCGCAAGAGAAGACAAAGACAAGAGGGAGGGAGATCAAGAAAGCCGGTCAGGCGGCGCGCCCAGATCCGCCCCAGGGCTTCTACCACGGAGGTGAGGTGCTGCTCCGTGCCTTGCCGTGCCACCCCAGAGGGCGGCCAGATCCGATCGAGGGATTCGCGCCGTCGACGGAGATGCTCGCGCGCGCGCCGGCCGCTTCTGCTGCTGCGCGGCCGTTGCCCACGCCATGGACCTTCCTAGCCTAGCAGCAAGGAAGGAGGAAGAGGACGCCGGCGAGCTTCAGGTGTTTGGTTGGACTCCGCTCCTCTTCCACCACCACACCCCCATCCTCTGCTCACCCCCAAGGTACGTGACCCCTCCCTCTTCTCTTCTCATCCGATCCATTCCCCCATTTGGATGCGTATGCGCTACCAGTCTCATACTCTGTCCGTGCAAAGACATGGATTTGCTCTGCTTTTACTAGTTTTACCTTAACAGGGAAGGATGACGCCACCACTTGAGTTCCTTACTGCCCATGTTAGTTAGACAGATTATGCAAGGGGAGAGACCAACATCTCTTGAAGCTTCATTCTTTGCGCACCAAATTGTTGGATTTTCGCACATATCTGTAAAGGGAAGAATTGAAACACGTATGCTGTGCAGTATTCATACGACGCACGTCTCTAGTGTTTTTCAACGCAAGCAGTCTGTATACCTGTAGCCACATACATAGTTTGGCTGCTGACTAGAAAAAGAATGGCATCGATGGCTGTGGCCGACGCCAACGCCGGGATATTCGGGTCCCCTGTCCTAGTAGTTAGAATCATGTAGCGTTAGATTAGAATGACGCCCGCCACTTGAGTTCCCTTACCTGTGTTAGATTAGAATAGATACAGACGACCATGGCTGATGATGGGACACCTCCTATCCATGGGCTCCTTCTCTTCTCAACGAGTAGCATTTGTCTATCATGTTTGATTCGAAGCAATTATATTATATACTGTATGCAAGTAAATCCCTGAAAACTAACCAATCATCATGTCATGTGAGGAGACTTGGCAACTCCTCGCGTACCTACTTGTGCCTTCGACCAATTAACATTCGCCGCAGCAGCCGATCCATCACCACCTACACAATTGAAGCATCACCTCCTCCGACCAACTAATCATTATTTGATCAGCTAGTTGTCTGTCTCGATCGATGCTAAGCACCGATTACAACGTCTAGTGTCGTGTTGCGTGCACAAATCTTAGGGGGGGGGGGGGGGGGGGGGGGGGGGGGGGGGGGGGGGGGGGGGGGGGGGGGGGGGGGGGGGGGGGGGGGGGGGGGGGGGGGGGGGGGGGGGGGGGGGGGGGGGGGGATGAAATTTGTTAACCGCGTGTGCAACAACAGAATTTCCAGTCGTCGTATTAAGATGGTAATTCATGATTAGGTGTTCTTTTAATGAATGAATTTTTGTTTTGTCATGGCCAATGCTTTTACGTAACTGATAACTTCATTTCTGAACCCCCAAATATGTGGATCTCGCCGTTTGGTAGAGAAGGGAGCTTGATGTGTGTGATCTATTTTCATGTCAAGTTTATCTAGCGTTTTCAGTTTTAATTTCATTGTCTTTCTTGTTCTATCATATGCAAGTAACTCCTGGAAACTAACTCATCATCATGTGAGACTTACCAACTCCTTGGTTTCTTACTTATGCCTTCAACCAATTAACATTCACAGCAGCAGAAGGTCCATCACGACCTACACAATTGAAACATCACCTCCTCCGACCAACTAATCTTCATTTGGTCAACTAATCATCATTCTAACCAACTGGTTATGTTCTCTCCAATCTCTCTGAGAAGTTTGTGCATATGATATCTAGTGGGACAGTACAATTTTTGGATTTGTAAACAGACATTGTATAACTGATGCGTACTAGTACAAGGGGGGGGGGGGGGGGGGGGGGGGGGGGGGGGGGGGGGGGGGGGGGGGGGGGGGGGGGGGGGGGGGGGGGGGGGGGGGGGGGGGGGGGGGGGGGGGGGGGGGGGGGGGGGGGGGGGGGGGGGGGGGGGGGGGGGGGGGGGGGGGGGGGGGGGGGGGGGGGGGGGGGGGGGGGGGGGGGGGGGGGGGGGGGGGGGGGGGGGGGGGGGGGGGGGGGGGGGGGGGGGGGGGGGGGGGGGGGGGGGGGGGGGGGGGGGGGGGGGGGGGGGGGGGGGGGGGGGGGGGGGGGGGGGGGGGGGGGGGGGGGGGGGGGGGGGGGGGGGGGGGGGGGGGGGGGGGGGGGGGGGGGGGGGGGGGGGGGGGGGGGGGGGGGGGGGGGGGGGGGGGGGGGGGGGGGGGGGGGGGGGGGGGGGGGGGGGGGGGGGGGGGGGGGGGGGGGGGGGGGGGGGGGGGGGGGGGGGGGGGGGGGGGGGGGGGGGGGGGGGGGGGGGGGGGGGGGGGGGGGGGGGGGGGGGGGGGGGGGGGGGGGGGGGGGGGGGGGGGGGGGGGGGGGGGGGGGGGGGGGGGGGGGGGGGGGGGGGGGGGGGGGGGGGGGGGGGGGGGGGGGGGGGGGGGGGGGGGGGGGGGGGGGGGGGGGGGGGGGGGGGGGGGGGGGGGGGGGGGGGGGGGGGGGGGGGGGGGGGGGGGGGGGGGGGGGGGGGGGGGGGGGGGGGGGGGGGGGGGGGGGGGGGGGGGGGGGGGGGGGGGGGGGGGGGGGGGGGGGGGGGGGGGGGGGGGGGGGGGGGGGGGGGGGGGGGGGGGGGGGGGGGGGGGGGGGGGGGGGGGGGGGGGGGGGGGGGGGGGGGGGGGGGGGGGGGGGGGGGGGGGGGGGGGGGGGGGGGGGGGGGGGGGGGGGGGGGGGGGGGGGGGGGGGGGGGGGGGGGGGGGGGGGGGGGGGGGGGGGGGGGGGGGGGGGGGGGGGGGGGGGGGGGGGGGGGGGGGGGGGGGGGGGGGGGGGGGGGGGGGGGGGGGGGGGGGGGGGGGGGGGGGGGGGGGGGGGGGGGGGGGGGGGGGGGGTGTCTTTCTTGTTCTATCATATGAAGCTGAATTCTATTGTGATTTATGGATCAATTGATGAAGATATTTGATATTTTTCTCAGGTATTTACCGTAATTGCTAGACGATTGTCGAGTCACATACTCTAGAGCCGCCAAGTGGTGTGCGTGGCCGGGGGAGAACTTCACCAGCGAGTCCGTTGGTGTGAGGCCTACTTCAACTGCAAAAGGCTCCCAATGGTGAGCGCGCTTCTGCCTCACTTGCCATGCTCGGTGGCGTGTGGTTTCTTGCAATCTTTTTCGAGAGGAAAAATGTATTCTTTCCTGAGGAAAAATGCATTTTCTTTTCTGAGAGGAAGTTTAGATATTCTAGGTTCTTTTCTGTGTGCCCTGCTTAATTGTCTCATGCACCTAACAGTATCTGCTCCCAAAACAGGTATGAAGAGCATGGGGTTCGACTGGGCCAGGAACACCATCCTTGAATGGCGCCCAACGGTGAGTGCCCTTCTGCCTCACTTGCCGTCCTCGGCGGTGTTATTTGCTTGCAATCATTTCAGAGAGGAAAAATGTGTTCTTTCCTGAGAGGAAAAATGTGTTCTTTTCTGAGTGGAAAAATGTGTTCTTTTATGTATTTCAAAGTATGAGAGTATATCACGAGTTGGTATGTAGTAGGTGCTTTTGGCTGCGACATGGTGTTTCTCTTGTGTTCCTTGATCTAGCGACTATTGCCGTGTTTGCCGGATCAGGTATATAGCAATAGCAGTAACTGCATGTTTAGTTTATGCGCAATCAGTAGGTTAATTAAGACCGTGTGACTGAATGTGATCTTGTCATGTATGCGTGCACATCGCTGTAGCTTCTATACCCACAGGCTAGAAAGCGCAATAGCTCTGTCTAATGGATCCTATTTTTCCTCCAGATCTTGATGACATGCTCTATCCGCTGGCTTTGGGCATCAACTTTGACATCACGAAGAACATCCAATTCCAAGGTACACACATGAACCATGCTCTGCTCGTCTACTAAATATCTACACTAGTATCAGTCAGTTTATAGCGAGAGATGAATAGCTGTGTGGTGTTGATGTGCTCGTCTTCTTGTTTGATCGTGTATGTCCCAGATTATATGGCTGAGAAGCTAGGCGTCGACAAGAGTGGAGCTCTGCCTCCTCCTCTACAAGCAGTATAGAACCAACATTGCTGGGCTAACGAGCAATGTTGGGTGTGCCTTTGGTGACCAGGGGGGGGGGGGGGGGGGGGGGGGGGGGGGGGGGGGGGGGGGGGGGGGGGGGGGGGGGGGGGGGGGGGGGGGGGGGGGGGGGGGGGGGGGGGGGGGGGGGGGGGGGGGGGGGGGGGGGGGGGGGGGGGGGGGGGGGGGGGGGGGGGGGGGGGGGGGGGGGGGGGGGGGGGGGGGGGGGGGGGGGGGGGGGGGGGGGGGGGGGGGGGGGGGGGGGGGGGGGGGGGGGGGGGGGGGGGGGGGGGGGGGGGGGGGGGGGGGGGGGGGGGGGGGGGGGGGGGGGGGGGGGGGGGGGGGGGGGGGGGGGGGGGGGGGGGGGGGGGGGGGGGGGGGGGGTTAGGTGTATCCTTGCAGTGTTATGTTAATCAAATTCTTAGGTGTATCCCTTGTGTGCAAGTCTTGTAGACCTAGTCAGGCATGCTGTTTTTGTTCTTCGTGAATGACTTGCGCGTTATCCATTGTTATCCATAAACTGAAGGTGTGATTAATGAATGTGTTGTTTCTCTGGATGCACGCTAAATCTTGCTAATGGTTGGTGTATTGGGGTGTTATCTTCATGAATTAATGCTATGGTCTGGTCATGATCATTTATTCAACTCTAAGCTACTGGTGTTATCATGGTTTAAGTCGCTAGCTTGACTAATCACTCTATCATTCATGGTTAACCATGTATGGTCTCCGGTATTCTCATATTAGCTTAAGCGTAGTTGGTATGTTGTTGCTAGTGGCAATACTATTTGTCTATTGCAATTGACAACAGGTTGGTTAAGAATTGCTCTACATGTTAGGATTCATGCTAGACTATTCTGGTGGATGACAATCTCCTAGATTATTTAGACATATGGCTTTAGTGTGGTTTATAGTCATGCTCTTGATGAGATTATGCTTATCAAACATGGAGATATGATTTCAAATTTGTGTAATTGGTCGTTGTAATGAATTGGGTTCAGACGTTCAGTACATTAGCTTGGCATAATAAGGTTATTTTCTACGCCGATTGTGTGTATACAGTAGGAGAGATTTTTTTTTGTTATGTATATATTCTCATATTTTGACTTGAACAAAGCATCCATTTCATGTATTTTCACATGTAAAGTACCGTGCCAATCTGTAAGGAAAGTTTTTTTTTGCTGTTTTGATTACATGGGTGGCTTTAAGTTGTTGCCCTGAAATTGGCATAAATAAAACTTGGTGAAAGCATGCCAATCGCCATTCCAGTAAAACAGTAAAGCTTTTCGTGTCCATAGGGAAGGGGCACCGCCAAAAAATGCTTACTGTGTGAATGGGTGTGAGGGAGATTGGTTCTGTGTAGGCGGACGGTAGTGTTGAGATTCATCTTCTAGATTTTCATTGCATGTCTGACATATTTGTAATTTGAGTGCAGTGTTTAGATTGGAGGGAGCATCTTCCCATCTCTTGGGTTATTCCAGCAAATGTGGTTCTTCAAAGCAGAGTAAGTTTAGATATTCTAGATTCTTTTCTGTTCGCCCTGCTTAATCGTCTCAGGCACCTAACAAATATCTGCTCCCAAAACAGGTATGAAGAGCATCGGGTTCGACTGGTCCAGGAACACCATCCTCGACGAGTCCCATTAGAGGGTCTACTCCACAAGGGTACTACAAGCTAACATATTCTACCTTCTTAGTTTGCTCATTGGTGCCATTGTATTGCTGTGATGATCACCAGTGCCATTTTAGTGTATATCTTGTACAAGTGCAGACCCTCTACTAGTCAATTATTTTTGTATTGGATATGTGTGGGGGGGGGGGGGGGGGGGGGGGGGGGGGGGGGGGGGGGGGGGGGGGGGGGGGGGGGGGGGGGGGGGGGGGGGGGGGGGGGGGGGGGGGGGGGGGGGGGGGGGGGGGGGGGGGGGGGGGGGGGGGGGGGGGGGGGGGGGGGGGGGGGGGGGGGGGGGGGGGGGGGGGGGGGGGGGGGGGGGGGGGGGGGGGGGGGGGGGGGGGGGGGGGGGGGGGGGGGGGGGGGGGGGGGGGGGGGGGGGGGGGGGGGGGGGGGGGGGGGGGGGGGGGGGGGGGGGGGGGGGGGGGGGGGGGGGGGGGGGGGGGGGGGGGGGGGGGGGGGGGGGGGGGGGGGGGGGGGGGGGGGGGGGGGGGGGGGGGGGGGGGGGGGGGGGGGGGGGGGGGGGGGGGGGGGGGGGGGGGGGGGGGGGGGGGGGGGGGGGGGGGGGGGGGGGGGGGGGGGGGGGGGGGGGGGGGGGGGGGGGGGGGGGGGGGGGGGGGGGGGGGGGGGGGGGGGGGGGGGGGGGGGGGGGGGGGGGGGGGGGGGGGGGGGGGGGGGGGGGGGGGGGGGGGGGGGGGGGGGGGGGGGGGGGGGGGGGGGGGGGGGGGGGGGGGGGGGGGGGGGGGGGGGGGGGGGGGGGGGGGGGGGGGGGGGGGGGGGGGGGGGGGGGGGGGGGGGGGGGGGGGGGGGGGGGGGGGGGGGGGGGGGGGGGGGGGGGGGGGGGGGGGGGGGGGGGGGGGGGGGGGGGGGGGGGGGGGGGGGGGGGGGGGGGGGGGGGGGGGGGGGGGGGGGGGGGGGGGGGGGGGGGGGGGGGGGGGGGGGGGGGGGGGGGGGGGGGGGGGGGGGGGGGGGGGGGGGGGGGGGGGGGGGGGGGGGGGGGGGGGGGGGGGGGGGGGGGGGGGGGGGGGGGGGGGGGGGGGGGGGGGGGGGGGGGGGGGGGGGGGGGGGGGGGGGGGGGGGGGGGGGGGGGGGGGGGGGGGGGGGGGGGGGGGGGGGGGGGGGGGGGGGGGGGGGGGGGGGGGGGGGGGGGGGGGGGGGGGGGGGGGGGGGGGGGGGGGGGGGGGGGGGGGGGGGGGGGGGGGGGGGGGGGGGGGGGGGGGGGGGGGGGGGGGGGGGGGGGGGGGGGGGGGGGGGGGGGGGGGGGGGGGGGGGGGGGGGGGGGGGGGGGGGGGGGGGGGGGGGGGGGGGGGGGGGGGGGGGGGGGGGGGGGGGGGGGGGGGGGGGGGGGGGGGGGGGGGGGGGGGGGGGGGGGGGGGGGGGGGGGGGGGGGGGGGGGGGGGGGGGGGGGGGGGGGGGGGGGGGGGGGGGGGGGGGGGGGGGGGGGGGGGGGGGGGGGGGGGGGGGGGGGGGGGGGGGGGGGGGGGGGGGGGGGGGGGGGGGGGGGGGGGGGGGGGGGGGGGGGGGGGGGGGGGGGGGGGGGGGGGGGGGGGGGGGGGGGGGGGGGGGGGGGGGGGGGGGGGGGGGGGGGGGGGGGGGGGGGGGGGGGGGGGGGGGGGGGGGGGGGGGGGGGGGGGGGGGGGGGGGGGGGGGGGGGGGGGGGGGGGGGGGGGGGGGGGGGGGGGGGGGGGGGGGGGGGGGGGGGGGGGGGGGGGGGGGGGGGGGGGGGGGGGGGGGGGGGGGGGGGGGGGGGGGGGGGGGGGGGGGGGGGGGGGGGGGGGGGGGGGGGGGGGGGGGGGGGGGGGGGGGGGGGGGGGGGGGGGGGGGGGGGGGGGGGGGGGGGGGGGGGGGGGGGGCTACGTCAACTGCAAAAGGTGCCCAACGGTGAGTGCCCTTCCATCTTACTTGCCATCCCTGGCGGTCTGTGTTTGCAATCTTTTCTTGAGAGGAAAATGCATTCTTTTCTGAGAGAAAAATGAATTTCAAGGGATGAGGGTATACCACATGTTGGTCTGTAGTAGGTGCTTTTGGCTCTCTGTTCCTTGATCAGCGTGTTTAGTTTCTGTGCAATCGGTAGGTTAGTTAAGACTAGCAAAGGCGAAGTGACTGACTGTGATCTTGTCCTGTATGTGGAATGTAATGAAAGCAACAATTTGGGAAATTAAATGAATGCTGTTGTATACATCTCCATCACCTTCCAAGCTCAGTTTGGTAATTGAAATCGAGTGCACAGAAATCACCTTGTTATGCCTTTGCAATTGTATCTATTTTCAGTAGGTTAATTTAAGAATTTTAAGACTCTGCAAGAAGTCAAAGTCACTGATTTGTTGTATATATACTACTCGTGCATCACTATAGGGCTACAGCTGCTGTTGCTAACATTGCCCCTTTAGAGTGTCTTCCAAAATAATTGGTTTGGCTTGCTTCAGAGCATCGTAATTCACTGTGTTCGTTTGTTAAACAT
>JAAAWM010010630.1:0-46259 GCA_036873465.1 Thinopyrum obtusiflorum
GCCGGCATGTGATCCACTTCGTTCCTGTGTCTGTCCCTTCGGGGAAATGTCACGCGGTGACTTCTGGAGTCCTGCTAGCCTGCTACAGCCCGGGTTCCCGGAGTCCTGTTAGCCCAGTTGCTACAGCCCGGATTCACACGCTGATGACCGACACGTTCGATGTTGGTTCATGTATGCCTGTCCCCATAAGCGCCACTTTGGGTTCACGACTAGTCATGTCGGCCCGGGTTCTCTGTCATACGGATGCTAGTGACACTATCATATACGTGAGCCAAAAGGCGCAAACGGTTCCGGGCCAGGTAAGGTGGCACCCGTGGGAATACCGTGCGTGAGGCCGCAAAGTGATATGATGTGTTACATGTTAGATCAGTGTGACTTAGAATCGGGGTCCTGACAGCTTTGGTATCAGAGCCTGACTGCCTGTAGGATTACCAAGCCAAACTGGTCGAAGTTGAGTCTAGAAATGCTTTAGTTATATAAGGGAATTGATTGTGGAAGGGAACGTAAGGCTCTTTTTACTTCTTTACCTTATGCCCTTCTGATCTGCGTCAAGCTCTTCTTTTCTACGGGGATTAAGAACTAGGCCTTCTCATCTATCTATCAGGATGACGTGTTACTAATCCATAGACTTATAGGATTGATGGATTCAAGTCCCAGTTCAGTTTCTACTATTTCCGTATGTTCATAGCTGGCCTCAAAACCTTGATATTGTGATGCTGAGTGGTCATGCCACTATTTTGCAGGATGTCTCAAATCTTTTTGAGCATTTACAGCCGTTATGCTGTCCGAGTCATCCCAGGTTTCTAGATAGTCTGATGCACTTGCAATCATTCCTCCATGTTCCTGATGTCCATTTGGGCCAGATTAATCACACTAATCGGTGAGTTGAGGTACTCTGCTGCCTCGACATATATGTTGGAGCTATTATTATGACCCTAGGTGTTTTAGGGAGTCACCTAGTAATCTAGCCATGTTTTGTGTTCCCGGTGTGATGATTCTGTCCACCATTCTCGAAAGCATCCCGTGATGCCATTTAGTAGTAGGTATTCTACTCCTGGGTTCTTGACCCAAGATTCACCCTACTTACTTCATGTTGATAGTGTTTGCTAGTTCCTTTACGATATTAGTAACCTTTGCGATAGTCCTCAAGGTCTGTGGTAAATCTTTCTTCCAAATACCATGAACGGCTTATGGCAGAAGTTCTTTTGAACCAAAAGATCACAACCAGAGTGCTCTTGATGAGTTCTCCATTCTACATTGTGAATCTGCCAGTTCTACCTTTCTGCATGGGTTATCCAGAAGAAATGTTGAGTTTTGCTCGACATACTAATCTATGCATCCACAACTCAGAAAGATATATGTTCCTTTGAGTTGTCCCTCTCTTTAGTTGTATCCTGATCTCCGTCTATCATTTGATAGTCAGGGGGGGGGGGGGGGGGGGGGGGGGGGGGGGGGGGGGGGGGGGGGGGGGGGGGGGGGGGGGGGGGGGGGGGGGGGGGGGGGGGGGGGGGGGGGGGGGGGGGGGGGGGGGGGGGGGGGGGGGGGGGGGGGGGGGGGGGGGGGGGGGGGGGGGGGGGGGGGGGGGGGGGGGGGGGGGGGGGGGGGGGGGGGGGGGGGGGGGGGGGGGGGGGGGGGGGGGGGGGGGGGGGGGGGGGGGGGGGGGGGGGGGGGGGGGGGGGGGGGGGGGGGGGGGGGGGGGGGGGGGGGGGGGGGGGGGGGGGGGGGGGGGGGGGGGGGGGGGGGGGGGGGGGGGGGGGGGGGGGGGGGGGGGGGGGGGGGGGGGGGGGGGGGGGGGGGGGGGGGGGGGGGGGGGGGGGGGGGGGGGGGGGGGGGGGGGGGGGGGGGGGGGGGGGGGGGGGGGGGGGGGGGGGGGGGGGGGGGGGGGGGGGGGGGGGGGGGGGGGGGGGGGGGGGGGGGGGGGGGGGGGGGGGGGGGGGGGGGGGGGGGGGGGGGGGGGGGGGGGGGGGGGGGGGGGGGGGGGGGGGGGGGGGGGGGGGGGGGGGGGGGGGGGGGGGGGGGGGGGGGGGGGGGGGGGGGGGGGGGGGGGGGGGGGGGGGGGGGGGGGGGGGGGGGGGGGGGGGGGGGGGGGGGGGGGGGGGGGGGGGGGGGGGGGGGGGGGGGGGGGGGGGGGGGGGGGGGGGGGGGGGGGGGGGGGGGGGGGGGGGGGGGGGGGGGGGGGGGGGGGGGGGGGGGGGGGGGGGGGGGGGGGGGGGGGGGGGGGGGGGGGGGGGGGGGGGGGGGGGGGGGGGGGGGGGGGGGGGGGGGGGGGGGGGGGGGGGGGGGGGGGGGGGGGGGGGGGGGGGGGGGGGGGGGGGGGGGGGGGGGGGGGGGGGGGGGGGGGGGGGGGGGGGGGGGGGGGGGGGGGGGGGGGGGGGGGGGGGGGGGGGGGGGGGGGGGGGGGGGGGGGGGGGGGGGGGGGGGGGGGGGGGGGGGGGGGGGGGGGGGGGGGGGGGGGGGGGGGGGGGGGGGGGGGGGGGGGGGGGGGGGAACACCGACAAGTGAACTATGATGTGTGAAATCAATACTCCTAGCAACCGTGTTGCTTGGTAGTTAATGGACATTAATATCATTCTTAGCGTGTTGGTTACTGAATCATCATTCTAAGATTGATCGTGCTTCTTAGTCCACTTTCCTAGTGCACTCTTCGATTGATGAGTTAGGATTTTGTCAAATCCTCGCTCATTTGATCATATCGTCTCACCCTGAAAAGCAAGATTATTCTCGATCTTAATAACATGTTGGTGGATCGTGATTTTCCAAATATCTTCTTGGAAGTACCACCAGGTTGTCCCCTGATCGATATGTTGAGTTCGTGATCAAGTTGGTTTTCCAATAAACCACTCTTTCTCCAAGAATCTGTGTTGGATACCCCTGAGCTAGTTGGTTAAGCCAAACAACAACTTGGAGAGTTGGAAGATAAAAGCTTGCCTGGCTTAGTTCATTTTAAGGGATATCTTTTTGTGTGTGTGTTGAAGAAAGATGATATCTTCATTGATTGATCCTCGTGATCAATTGTTGGATCTATTGTCTTGTGCAAACTTTGATCTGAGTGTGGGCTATCCTTAAATCAAATCAGAACCAACGATATTCATAATGTTGTCTTACTCGTGGTGGTTTCCTCGAGCATACACCATTACATCTTTTGGTCTGACCAATACTATCACATTGTTCACATATTGGTGGAATTCCAGTGATATGGAAATTCCAATGAGTTGCTGTTGAGCCCATCAGCAGCATCTTGTCTCCTCCATGATTGATGTTGAACATTGAGCTAGTGTTGGAAACTTTGAAAGCATTTCTTCATGCTAACTCATGAAGCATATGTTTGGATGAAAGAAGTGACTTCCGCTAATTCATGTGCATTCGATGCAAGTTGCCGCCGTGAATTCGAGAAAGTTTATTTTTGCCCCCTCTGGAATCATCCCAAGTTAGTCATGCACGTGCGAAGTGCTCTATGGTTTGATAGGTTGGCCGCCTCCATGCTGTATGTGTTCCTAGCACACCAAGCCACTGATTCACTTGTTCAAGGAGAAGAAGTTCCTTCATAAGAGCTAATCATATGACTTATGCAAGGACTTCATTGTCCGTGATGATGGTTCCCAACCAGAACTCGGTAGTGTTCTATCGTAAGACTTCTACATGGTCATGCTTGTCTTGGACAGCGTGTTCACATGTGTGTAGCAGAACCAGCTCATGTTTTGGAGCTTGCTATCGTAGTTCATCTCCCGAGAGTCTCGCAACGTTATCTCGTCGATCTGTGTTGCAACTCTTCTTTTCAGACATGTGAGTCTGAAGTATCCTGTTTCTAACCAGATCTGAATCTCAGGCAGATATGATGGTTGGAACATTTTCCCAAGAACTATAATAATGGTCTCTGTAACCCGGTAACGTGGATGTCGTAGCCAACACACCCAGCCGAAAGACCTATTATTGTAGTATCTTCATTGAGTAAGTTGGCCACCTCCCCATAAGGATTTCGTAGGAATTACTCCAGTAGTTATTCCTTATGGATTCTTGTGCTCCTGAAGTCCGACCTTTACTCGATGGCCATGTTGATGCTTTAAGCATGACCGTGGTAGTTAGAACATCAAGGAGAACATTAGAAGCGGAGTGCTAAATGTCTCTCGGTCGATCGTCCAGATTTCATTCCCTTGGCCTCGCTAAGGTGAAATCTGAGAAAGTGTTGTCTTCCTTTGCATCTGCATTGTCCATCACTATTCATCATGGTAGTAAGATGTGTTGCCAGGATCCTCGGCACGGATGTTGGTAAACCTTGATGATTATGGGAATGCTCAAGTTCTTGAGAGCACGCTCAGACACTAGGTTGTATCTTCGGTGTCAATCGGGATGTGCCCTCCGTTTGTCGAGTTGTTTGATAGCCGTAGTTTCCTTTCCAATCTGAGTATGTCATTGCTTTGAACTCCTTCAAACGATCAATTGTGAATTGCCTTAGGCTGGTATGAAGAGTTTCAATGATCTATGGATCAAAAGTAATTCTTTTTGCCACTTTAGGGGATAATTCTATGAGTCACCTTCCCTACAGTGCTCCGTTATGGTATCATGGCAACTCAAATCCTCGCTACGTTGACAACCGTTCACCACCCTCTTAGGTGTGGAATTGTTGTCTACCTAGTGAACCTTCGTCATCTGTTTCACTCCATCCCTCTAGATGTGTGCTTCGTGTCTCAGCTCGAGAGATGTTGCTATGTCTCATTCCGTGAATTGATCCTGAGTTGTTCGATCTTCGAGAAGATCGATCCTTCCAGAGTTTCCTTTTGCTCTCGTTGTCATGTTGGCTGGAGTTCTCAGAGCAAGACGACGAGATAAAGATGGTGATTGAATCAATGCCTTTATGAAGTGCAACCTGGATCGTGAAGATTATGTTATTTTGTGTTCCCCCTTCATCTTACCCTACGCTTGAATCTCGGGACAAGATTCTTGTTTAGTGGGGGTGAGTTGTCACAACCCTAGTCAGTGCATGCATTAGAGTGACTGCATCATGTTTAAATTTCCAGAAACTTGAAATGGGGATGACAGAACCCCCAGCACCCCCTTAATCCAACTAGGGTTTACTAAAATCTTTTTCAATGAACCTGAAATGCCCTTCTAAAATGTTCATCATCTTTGCCATGGTTTAGAACCTCTGACAAAAATGGTGCACACTTTTCTAGGACATCATAAGGTCACCAGATTAAATCATATGTTATTTACATTTGGACATTTAAATGCTATAAAATATTTTAAATGTCCAAATAATCATAAACTAAAATGTTTACTGTTGGAAATATTTCATACAGTGGGCATGAGAAGTTTCATGATTTTTGAGTTAGTGTTAGTATTTTAATTAAAGCCACAAAGTTACAGAAGAAATAGAAAAACAGAAAATAAAGGAGAGAGAGAGAAACTTACCTAGCTTACCTGTCGTGGCCCAGCTGGCCAGCCCACCTGTGCGGCCCAGCCCGCCTGGCCCCCTCCCCTGTCGTCTTCCTCCTTGCCAGGAGGACGAGCGCGTGGCCGACGCACGTCGTAGCACGCCCGGCCACCTCCTGCTTGCCGTTTCGCCCTGGCCTCTTCGGATGATGCCACGCAGCCCCCCCAACCGCTCTCTCGCTCTCTCGTGCTTCTCCCTCCTCTGCTCTCTCTCCCTCTCACGCCCGAGCGCAACCGTCGCCGCCGCTCGTCGTTGCCGCGACCACCGCCTCCTCTCCGCCCCTCTGACATGCCCGAGAGCTCCGCCTCGACGTCCTCGTCCTCTGCACCGAGCCAAGCGACGCCGGAAGCTCTGGAACGCCGCCATCGCCATCTCCTTCAACCTCGGTCCGCCGAGATCGCCGGCGACCGTGCGCCCGCTCTGTTGCCTCCCCGAGCTCGCCGAGGCCACCGCTGCACTCGCTGTGAGCTTTTGCGTCTATTCTCCCTCTTCCCTGGCTCTCTCCCCTCCCACTAACGCCGATGTCGTCGAGCCCGAGAGCTTGGCTCCGCCGGCCATGTCGCCGCCGTCGCCACCGATGCCCAGACCTGCAACCGAGCACACAACCGTGCTCAGTGCACCCCCAGGAGGCCGTAGCACCCCTCCTTGCCACCTGCTGTGCTCCCTAACGCCGAACCCGAGCACGCCCGAGCTCCGGCTGTCGTTGCCGAGCTCGTGGCCATCGTCTCCGGCCACCCTAGCTGCTGCTGCTTGCCATAACGGGCGCGGGTGAGCTCCAGCTCCCCGTAGCCGCTCTCTACCGTCCATTTGGACGCCGGAGGAGCGAGCCCGAGCCCTCCGTCGCGTCTGCTGCCGCCGGCGGCTAAACGCCGGTGGTTTAGCCCCAGTTGACCAGGGGATTTGACCTCCCCTGGGTCTATGACATGCGGGCCCCGCCCGGCTAACTAATCTAGTTTAGGTTTAAACTTAATTAGTTTAACCTAGGTTAGTGCTAATTAAAGTAGGTTAGTTTAGTTAGCCACTGAGACGCGGGCCCCACTGGTCAGGTTTGACCTGGACCGGCCCTGTTGACCGCTGATATCACAGTGACGTCATGCTGACGCAGTAATTCTTTCTGGAATTTAAATAAATCTTAAATGGTTTATTTATTTCAGAAAATGTTATAAACTTCTAAAAATCATATAAAATCAACTGTAACTCGGAATGAAATAAGTTATATATGAAAAATGATCAGAAAAATTCAATCTTTCCATCTGTACTGGTTTCATGCATGTTTAATCAACTCAACCTTGCTGTTTAGTGCAAAACATGATAAGGCACTAGCTAAAATCATAATTTGAATTTGGGGTTGAACCTTTGGTTCAAAATGACCCAAACCCTTCTGGTTTTAGTTGCATTAGCTCAAAACACAGCATATTGACATATCATGATCATGCATCATATTGTGCATTGCATTGATTGTGTTCTTTCTCTGTTTGCCGGTATTTGTCCCCTCTCAGCGGACGTAGTTTCGGTGATGAGTTCGATGACACCGATGAAGAACTATACTATCTTCAGAAGTGCCAGGCAAGCAAAACCCCCTTGTTCATTCTGATACAATCCCACTCTCTTGCTCCTGCTCTCTTTTACTGCATTAGGACAACACCGATTCATCTGTTATATGCTGCGGTAGTTGAACCCTTTTCCTCTGCATGACCTGTCATTGCCACAGTAAATAGATGAAACCCACTACCATGAGTAGGAGTTGTTTGAGCCCTGATGTGCCTACTCATTCATGCTTGTTTGTCATGCCTGCTATTGCTTAGAGTTGTGTCAGGTCTGATTCATCGGGGATGAATTGGAATGGTGATGAACATGTCCTACTGTGTGTGAGCTAAGTGTGTGAACATGATTTGGTAAAGGTAGCGGTGAGAGGCCATGTAGGAGTACATGGTGGGTTGTCTCATTGAAACCGTCCCCAGGAACCGAGTTCTGTGTTTGTGATCCATGAACAGCTACTACCACACGTTGGGCCTTGAAATATGACCCCGCTCGACTTCTTAACCACACTAGTCCTCTGTCCAGGAGTTGCAAGTAGTTTCTGGTGTTTGTAGTATGCTGGAGGCCGTGCGCAGCGCTGACCCGAGGGGTGGGCTGTGATGCGGTAGGCACGTGGGGGGGGGGGGGGGGGGGGGGGGGGGGGGGGGGGGGGGGGGGGGGGGGGGGGGGGGGGGGGGGGGGGGGGGGGGGGGGGGGGGGGGGGGGGGGGGGGGGGGGGGGGGGGGGGGGGGGGGGGGGGGGGGGGGGGGGGGGGGGGGGGGGGGGGGGGGGGGGGGGGGGGGGGGGGGGGGGGGGGGGGGGGGGGGGGGGGGGGGGGGGGGGGGGGGGGGGGGGGGGGGGGGGGGGGGGGGGGGGGGGGGGGGGGGGGGGGGGGGGGGGGGGGGGGGGGGGGGGGGGGGGGGGGGGGGGGGGGGGGGGGGGGGGGGGGGGGGGGGGGGGGGGGGGGGGGGGGGGGGGGGGGGGGGGGGGGGGGGGGGGGGGGGGGGGGGGGGGGGGGGGGGGGGGGGGGGGGGGGGGGGGGGGGGGGGGGGGGGGGGGGGGGGGGGGGGGGGGGGGGGGGGGGGGGGGGGGGGGGGGGGGGGGGGGGGGGGGGGGGGGGGGGGGGGGGGGGGGGGGGGGGGGGGGGGGGGGGGGGGGGGGGGGGGGGGGGGGGGGGGGGGGGGGGGGGGGGGGGGGGGGGGGGGGGGGGGGGGGGGGGGGGGGGGGGGGGGGGGGGGGGGGGGGGGGGGGGGGGGGGGGGGGGGGGGGGGGGGGGGGGGGGGGGGGGGGGGGGGGGGGGGGGGGGGGGGGGGGGGGGGGGGGGGGGGGGGGGGGGGGGGGGGGGGGGGGGGGGGGGGGGGGGGGGGGGGGGGGGGGGGGGGGGGGGGGGGGGGGGGGGGGGGGGGGGGGGGGGGGGGGGGGGGGGGGGGGGGGGGGGGGGGGGGGGGGGGGGGGGGGGGGGGGGGGGGGGGGGGGGGGGGGGGGGGGGGGGGGGGGGGGGGGGGGGGGGGGGGGGGGGGGGGGGGGGGGGGGGGGGGGGGGGGGGGGGGGGGGGGGGGGGGGGGGGGGGGGGGGGGGGGGGGGGGGGGGGGGGGGGGGGGGGGGGGGGGGGGGGGGGGGGGGGGGGGGGGGGGGGGGGGCGGTGACTTCTGGAGTCCTGCTAGCCTGCTACAGCCCGGGTTCCCGGAGTCCTGTTAGCCCAGTTGCTACAGCCCGGATTCACACGCTGATGACCGACACGTTTGATGCTGGTTCATGTATGCATGTCCCCGTAAGTTAGCGCCACTTTGGGTTCACGACTAGTCATGTCGGCCCGGGTTCTCTGTCATATGGATGCTAGCGACACTATCATATACGTGAGCCAAAAGGCGCAAACGGTTCCGGGCCAGGTAAGGTGGCACCCGTGGGAATACCGTGCGTGAGGCCGCAAAGTGATATGATGTGTTACATGCTAGATTGGTGTGACTTGGAATCGGGGTCCTGACATCAGCCCTGAGATAATCAGGTATGGTGCTTTCTACATTTCTTTAAAGGAGTTAGTTGATTCCATGAAGCCGGTTCAATGGCTGTCAAGAATTGTTATTGAGACTGGAATCTTATATATCATGGATAACTTACCAGAAGGGTCAAAGAAGGTCGTTATGCCACTGAGGTTTTTTGTAAGTTTTTTAAAAACCTTTTTCCCCTCTTCTTTTTCTGTAGCGCTTTTGTTTACCAATTCAGGGAGTCCTTTCATCTAGTAAGTAGTTTGAGGCAAGCTTATAATTTCTACAGATCAATTTACAACAAGGGATCCACAATGTGAATGAGATAAACAAGAAGTTTGATTATAAGAACCGTCTCGACAAGCAAGACTTGGTGAGTGCTGTGCCCACATGATCCATCTCTTGGTTGGCACTCATAACATGTTCAGTTGCACATGACACATCTTTTAGTTGGCAAATACTTTCTGGCTACCTGTTTTAACTTCACCAATTCTTTACTGTTTTTTCTTACCTATACCGTGTATCTGTGTCTGAATCGTTTACGCGTGCAGGTCATGCTGCCAGTGCTCGAGTGCGCTGATATAAATGATAAAGAGGGAGGGAGGCATTATTGGGTCTTCAATGTCAACTTGAGGGACGGACGCTTCGAAGTTCTTGATTCAAACAGGAAGCTGGAGAACATTGAGCTGATGACCACCGCCTCTACCATCGCGGTGGCAGTACGCCAGCTATGGAGGAAGCATTACCCAAAGTTCAGCATCGAGCACTTCCTGATTATTGACATTGACGTACCGAAGCAGCTCGGCAAGTAAGACAATAAGCATGACATTCTTCTCAATTTCTTACCATCAATTTGTAGTTTTAAAATTTTTCTACATGTGCAATCTTTAGCTTTTTAAGACACAGAACTAGTCTGCAATCTATTTTTCATTTTTATGAGTTTCTCATGGATTATCTAGTCAGTTGCACGGTGGCACATAAGTAGTTGCATAGTGGCACATAAGCAGTTGCACAGTGGCACATAAGCAGTTTCACAGTGGAACATCAGTAGTTGCACAGTGGCACATAAGCAGTTGCACAGTTGCACAGAGTGCATTATCTTTATTTGGTTTTAATTTTCTGTTACAAATTTTCTTTTTTGCCCACCGCAGCAATGAGTGTGGGCTGTTCGCACTGCTTAACGCCACTGAGTGGAACGGTAGCCAACTGCCCAACTACGAACCCAAGGAAGTACTCAACATCAGGAAGAAGCTGGCATATGATTGGGTCACCAGCCCACACAACTCCACCCCATGGAGGAAGTTGCTCAGATACGACAAGGACTAGGTCAGTACTCTTTTCTTTCTCTGCCCCATGGAGGAAGTTGCTGGTTTGCACAATTTTTGAGCAGATTTTGTAGTTGCACACTAGTAGTAATTCCGTTTGCAACTCAATATCATCACTTTTGTTGACACATTAGGAGCACTGGACATACAATTGTTCAACAACTAAATATTTAACCAGTTGCCAACAAAGGCACAAATAGCAACCTTTTTTACACAGTGCATGAACTAATTCAAGGAACATAAATTAGATAAGAGAAAGCATAGATGCTGAATGTGTCGACTTGGTCCCAACATTGCTCAAAAACCATCATTCTTTTCCTTTTTGTCCCAAAGTTACAAACGATGAAAGAGAATCACAGCAGCCTGAGTGGACACACACCAGCAGTGTGCTCTATAGATTGGAACTGGCTGCATTTGTTTTTCTTCTTTGGGTGTAGCTCCAGCGCCGATTTGTACCGTCGACTCTTCGCCCTACCCTTTGTAGTAGACCTTGGAGGATCCCTGGGCACAAAATCATCAGAGGCTTGTGCAGGGGATGCAGCCTCCAACGGGGTAGTAGGACCATCACGAGGTTGTGTTCGATCACCTGTGTAATAATCATATAAAAAGTTTAGTAATTTTTTTGTGCAACCAGCACTGATGTTCTCTGCAACCTCACAGCCCATGCTGTGCAACTAACTGGTTGCTGTGTGCAAGTTAAGTTAAAAAAAACCTGTAGTAGCACGGCCCGTCATGGTACTTGGATTGTAATCACCTATGGGCAGAACAGGAAAAACAAGTTAGTTTTTTATCTTGATGCTCAAACTAACATAGCGCACACAACTAGGTAGCCTGTTCTGTGCAACTGGGCACTATGATGTGTGCAACTGAAGTCACACACCTAGTTTCATGGGTAGTTGGGGAAGGTAATTACCTGGGTGATGAGCCCCCTGAGTACTGCCTGTAGGTCCATTGGGAGGAGCACACGGGGCACTGCTTATTGGGCCTGGCGGGGGAGGAGGTGGCGGAGCATGCCGTGTAGAGCCTGGAGGTGGAGGAGGTCCTCAAGGGTTGCCATCACCTATAGCCAGAACAGGAAAAACAAGTCAGTTGTTTATCTTGATGCTCGAACTAACATAGCGTGCGCAACTGGGTAGCCTATTCTGTGCAACTGGGCACCATGATGTATGCAACTGAAGTGACACACCTAGTTAGATGGGGAGTTGGGGCAGGTAATTACCTGGATGATGAGCCCCTGAGTACTACTTGTAGGGCCATTGGGAGGAGCACGCGGGGCACTGCTTGTTGGGCCAGACGGGGGAGGAGGTGGCGGGGCATGCCGTGTAGGGTCTGGAGGTGGAGGAGGTCCTTGAGGGTTGCCATCATCTGATGGCCCAGTAGCAGCAGTCGTTTTTTTCTTTTTCTTGGACTTGTTCAGGTGGCCGATCTCGGTACGTGCTCCGCGCATATGCTTGTATACAATTGCTTGTGCTGCATCAGAGCCACTTGCAAACTTGGCTAGTTTTTGAAAATCGAATATCATGTTTCTCTCCCTTATCTACTTCTTTGATTGAGGAGGCATTTCATCCGGTTGCTCATACCCGGTCCCTGGCGCACTAGGGACAGCAGTAGGTGTCCACCGTCTTAGCATGTACCTTTCCGGTATGACATCAACTCCAAGATGGCTGAACACCTTGAGGATGTGGCAACAAAGCATGCCGTCCTTGTCCATTTTGCAGAACTCACACAAATAGGAACCGTCCTCCACCCTTGCCTGCACCAATTAGTTTCGAGAACCATATTTGGCAACAAATTCTTGGTTTGGTCTGAGCTCAAAAAGGTCAGCACCAACTTGGAACGCATTATAACGTCCAATCAGCTCAAACTCTTCTCTGAACTTGCGGTAAAGGTCCCTAGTGTAGGTTTCGTAAGCTTGCCTCTCTATTGGGAAGTTGGACCATAGCTCAATCTCAAGGTGTTCTATCCTGTAATCATTGCAGCCTTCCTTGGCAAGGATGTGGTTCTGAATTTTTTCATATTGCTTGACGAAGTTCAGCATTGAGTTGTGTGGGTTCACATATCTTTTTAGGATGGCGTTGAACCCCTCACTACGCTGTGTAGACTGCAGGAAGGGGAAGAACCTGTGTTTGAAGTAGCACGGCACCCAAGTTGACATGTATTCGTACAACTTCTCAAAGTGTGTGTGTGTGTGTGTGTGTGTGTGTGTGTGTGTGTGTCATAGCCTCGTACTTCATCATTAACCCAGCCCAATTCTGCTCAAACTCGTCTATAGTGAAGCTGAAGTCAACACAGTAGTTGAAATCATCAGAGAGCCCTGGATTCCGGCACAACAGCCAACCAACTTTTTCTTGAGCTTTTTTCATGATGTGCCATCGACAACAGCGATGCACTGTGGATGGAAAGATGCTCTGTATTGACTGCCTCATTACACCATCCTGATCGGTTATGAAGTTGTCAGGAGGTTTGCCATCCATAGCCTCTTGGAATGCTCGGAAGACCCAATCAAAGCTCGATGCCAACTCCTGCCTCACAAACGCGCAACCCAGCATGAAAGATTGGACATGTCGGTTTATTCCGATGAAGGGCGCGAACGGCATATTGTACATGTTGGTCATGTAGGTGGTGTCAAACGATATACAATCGTGGTACGCCTCCGCATAAGCTTTTCGAGCTGAGCCATCCACCCAAAATATGTTGACAACTCTGTCCTCTTTATCATATTTTACCTTATAGAAGAAGTCTGGATCGTTTTTTGGATATCCTTGAAGTGCGCAATTGTCTCAATCATGTCACCCTCCTTTGTGTCATCTCTACGGAAACTTGTACACAGATTTGTTATTGCCTTTGATCCGAACGGCACCATCATCTCAGATCCATAGAACTCTGCCATTACATGCATCATATGTCCTGCATAATACAAAAAGAAACAATATCTCTTTTTTTAGTCGCACGAATGCACATAGCCAGTTGCACAATAATACGATATGTGTTGGCACAGAAGATAGTTGCAAGAAATGGACAACCAGCTGCACCTTTTAAAAAACACTTTCATTTTGTACACAGGACACTATGTAGTTACACAGTGAAGGTAATCTAGTTGCACGGGAACATCATGTAGTTGCACAGTGAAGGTAATCTAGTTGCACACTTAAGGCATTTTAGTTGCACACCAGTACCATAACAGTTGCACACTGGACTGCCTAGAGGGAAACTTAATTCTGTAAGGGATATAGAAACACACCTGTAGTCAAGTTGCAGTTATACAAGATGCGCAAAAACTCCTTTTTCATCAGGAGAGATGCCTTGGTGGGATCTCAAGTATTTGGACAACGAAGGTTTGTTCACCAGCGGATGATTGTGGTCACGAACAAAGTGCGTCACCTGCCATCGCCCATCTATCAGCTTCACCAACATTTTTGCCTTGCATTGAGTCTGCTTTATTGTCGCGCGTTTACGCTTCTTCTTTTTCTTACTAGTACCAGCCTCCTCTTCAGCAAATATTGGAGGTTCATCTTCCATCTCCTCATCACTGTCAATGGGTTTTGGATCTGGTATAGGGTCCAGGACAGGAGGAGCCTCAGCTCCTCCATCATCAGCTTTTGGCTTCTTGTACTTGTTGCAGCAAAACTGCTGTTTTACCAATACATTTGTGCGAGCTGTCCGCCTAGAGGTGTTCATTTTTACAGAGAAACCCATCCGTAGGGTGTAGCTGTTGTAGTGATCCTTAGCAATTTGAAGGGTGTCAAACCTCATGCCAACATAGGGTTCCATTGGCTGAGAACCAGCCTCATCTTCTCCTTCTCCTTGCACAACACCGTCAACAGCCCCAGCTCCGAGCTCAGTCCTGGTTGGACCAGGAACATTTGCCGCGGTGCCCGTGTCATCAACAGTATGTCTCTCTGACTGCAAAGACACCACTACAGGGGCACCATGGGTTGATGACTGCCCTGCCACATTGTCATGGCCCATAGGGGTAGGCCCACGACTTGTCTGCGTGTAGTAAACAGAGCGCCCATTTTCTGTCCAATTTCCTTGCGGTATGCTGGGTTGCTGCTCATCCATATCATGAGGAAGCTCATTGAGATCAGGAGGCAACTCATTGAGATCAAGCATTTTTTTTTCCTTTTTCTGGCTGCTGCCTCACATCCACTGCATATAAAAAAGAAGGAAGTGATGTCAAGTTTTAATCATCAAAGAGTGTTTCAAACAACCTAAAAACTTAGTAAATAGGCAGTTGCACACCATTTTATGACAATCTTAGTTCCAAAAGCAACATGTCTATAGCAGAATCTTTTATTATAACAGGTATGTATTTTTTTTGTTTTGCACAGACTTGTTATGTTAGTTGCACATTTTGCAGTAAATAGTTGGCAAGAACATGACTTTTTTTACTACAGAGTTTTTCTGACTTTTTCCTCTGTTTGTTGCAATGATCCGCAGGTTTTCTGTTGGCAAGGAGATGATTCAGATTTTTCTGCACATAATTTGGACACAATTTGATGCTACACTGTGAGATGGAAAATCCAAGTGAAAGAAGAAAGATGAATTGGATGACAGACTATAGACATATGCTTTTCATCTCCGTTTCTGTTTTTACTTCCAGTATATTTGAACATATTTTTACACTATAGCTTTGCAATAGGTGTGCTACCAGAATATATGTGTGGGACAAGTATATATGCGTGACTACTTTAATATGGTTTATGGCTTCAATAGGCTTGTTTTTTTTCTCTGTTCCACAAATTGCTGGAGATGTTGCTATTGATCATTGTGTAGCTTTCACAAAAGTTCATGTGTTTTAGCTGTCATACTGCAGATTTTTGGTTTTGGCTAGAATAGATCTTTCAGTTGGCCAGGATGCATATATCAGTTGGCCAGCATGCATGTTTAGTTTTACAGTCAATGTGTTCAGTTGGCTAGAATAGATTTTTCAGTTGGCCAGGATGCATATATCAGTTGGCCAGCATGCATGTTTAGTTTTACAGTCAGTGTGTTCAGTTGGCTTGAATAGATCTTTCAGTTGGCCAGGATGCATATATCAGTTGGCCAGCATGCACGTTTAGTTGGACAGACAATGTGTTCAGCTGGCTAGAATAGATGTTCAATTTCCCAGGATGCATATATCAGTTGGCCAGCATGCATGTTCATTTACACAGTCAGTGTGTTCAGTTGGCTAGAATAGATGTTTCAATTTCCCAGGATGCATATATCAGTTGGCCAGCATCCATGTTCAGTTGCACAGTCAATGTGTTCAGCTGGCTAGAATAGATGTTTCAGTTGGCCAGCATGCATGTTCAGTTGGCTAGAATCATGTTTTAGTTGGCCAGAAAATATGTCTTAGTTGGTTTGCTGAACACATACAGGGGGGAGGGGAAACTTGCCTGGCATGCATGTTAGAAAACATGTTCAGTTTTGATCTCGAACCATGTTTAGTGTGCAGATGCGTTCATGGGGGGTGGGGGTGGTGTGATGTTGACAATGGGGTGATGTGGCAGCTTTCTCCATGGATTTGCTGATAGATCCATGGAGAAGGGTGTTTATAGATGCAGTACAAGAAGGGGGAGAACTGAAGAGGGGCAGTGAGGAATTACTTGCCTGTTTGTTGCTGCCTGGTATGGCTCTGATCACCCTGCCCTTCAGGTCAACTTGTTGAAGCAGTTTCTTCTAATTTTGGGCTGCCATGGCGGCTGTACAGGAGGAGGAAGAAGGAGCCTTGGATCCCCTTCTTTCGTGGAGGACAAGAAGGTAGCGTGGGAGGGGCTGGGTCGTGGAAGGGGCTGGGGCAAGCGGGCGTGGGAGGGGCTGGGACGTGGGGGCGAGCGAGCGTGGGGACAGCTGGCCAGGTGGGGATCGTGCTTTTCTGTTCGGGACTGGGCGCTCCATCGCCTCGGTTTGGTGGCCGCCCGTCCCCTTCCTTTTCTGTACCGCGGGGGGACAGGGGCTTACCTTTTTAGGCCGGCCGCTCGATCGCACTAGTGGGCAGCCGGCCGCCCACTAGACGCGTCCTTTATCCTTTCGCCTTCTACATCGCGCTTAAGAAGTATCTGACTGAATCCCAGATTCCTGGTGCATTTGCAAGCAACCGGTTAATTACATCCATGAGGTCGATCCCACAGAACACCTCCGATTAAGCTCCGTTGACGGTCGTTGATGTATCGGATTGCTCATCCATATGGATTGTGATATTCATGTAAATATTATATGGGTAGCTTTGTTTCGCCAAAACCCGATCATGAGTATTATCGCCATGTTGGTGTGACCAACAAGATGTGTCAATGAAGGGGATGACTTTCGCCTCGTCGGTTCCCAGTCATGTGATGCCCTGACTTTGTCGGGCGCGGACATATGTTTGTTGCTATTGCCTCGTCGGTGCCCAGCAATAGTGTGTCCAATTCCATAGGTAGTGACATGTCGGTGACATAGCCTCGTCGGCACTTGGACATGATTTCGTCCGGCCTCGTCGGCACTAGACGTATGATGGAGATAATGGTGTGCGTAGCTTTTGTGTCGTTGACACTCGGCGGGGGGGGGGGGGGGGGGGGGGGGGGGGGGGGGGGGGGGGGGGGGGGGGGGGGGGGGGGGGGGGGGGGGGGGGGGGGGGGGGGGGGGGGGGGGGGGGGGGGGGGGGGGGGGGGGGGGGGGGGGGGGGGGGGGGGGGGGGGGGGGGGGGGGGGGGGGGGGGGGGGGGGGGGGGGGGGGGGGGGGGGGGGGGGGGGGGGGGGGGGGGGGGGGGGGGGGGGGGGGGGGGGGGGGGGGGGGGGGGGGGGGGGGGGGGGGGGGGGGGGGGGGGGGGGGGGGGGGGGGGGGGGGGGGGGGGGGGGGGGGGGGGGGGGGGGGGGGGGGGGGGGGGGGGGGGGGGGGGGGGGGGGGGGGGGGGGGGGGGGGGGGGGGGGGGGGGGGGGGGGGGGGGGGGGGGGGGGGGGGGGGGGGGGGGGGGGGGGGGGGGGGGGGGGGGGGGGGGGGGGGGGGGGGGGGGGGGGGGGGGGGGGGGGGGGGGGGGGGGGGGGGGGGGGGGGGGGGGGGGGGGGGGGGGGGGGGGGGGGGGGGGGGGGGGGGGGGGGGGGGGGGGGGGGGGGGGGGGGGGGGGGGGGGGGGGGGGGGGGGGGGGGGGGGGGGGGGGGGGGGGGGGGGGGGGGGGGGGGGGGGGGGGGGGGGGGGGGGGGGGGGGGGGGGGGGGGGGGGGGGGGGGGGGGGGGGGGGGGGGGGGGGGGGGGGGGGGGGGGGGGGGGGGGGGGGGGGGGGGGGGGGGGGGGGGGGGGGGGGGGGGGGGGGGGGGGGGGGGGGGGGGGGGGGGGGGGGGGGGGGGGGGGGGGGGGGGGGGGGGGGGGGGGGGGGGGGGGGGGGGGGGGGGGGGGGGGGGGGGGGGGGGGGGGGGGGGGGGGGGGGGGGGGGGGGGGGGGGGGGGGGGGGGGGGGGGGGGGGGGGGGGGGGGGGGGGGGGGGGGGGGGGGGGGGGGGGGGGGGGGGGGGGGGGGGGGGGGGGGGGGGGGGGGGGGGGGGGGGGGGGGGGGGGGGGGGGGGGGGGGGGGGGGGGGGGGGGGGGGGGGGGGGGGGGGGGGGGGGGGGGGGGGGGGGGGGGGGGGGGGGGGGGGGGGGGGGGGGGGGGGGGGGGGGGGGGGGGGGGGGGGGGGGGGGGGGGGGGGGGGGGGGGGGGGGGGGGGGGGGGGGGGGGGGGGGGGGGGGGGGGGGGGGGGGGGGGGGGGGGGGGGGGGGGGGGGGGGGGGGGGGGGGGGGGGGGGGGGGGGGGGGGGGGGGGGGGGGGGGGGGGGGGGGGGGGGGGGGGGGGGGGGGGGGGGGGGGGGGGGGGGGGGGGGGGGGGGGGGGGGGGGGGGGGGGGGGGGGGGGGGGGGGGGGGGGGGGGGGGGGGGGGGGGGGGGGGGGGGGGGGGGGGGGGGGGGGGGGGGGGGGGGGGGGGGGGGGGGGGGGGGGGGGGGGGGGGGGGGGGGGGGGGGGGGGGGGGGGGGGGGGGGGGGGGGGGGGGGGGGGGGGGGGGGGGGGGGGGGGGGGGGGGGGGGGGGGGGGGGGGGGGGGGGGGGGGGGGGGGGGGGGGGGGGGGGGGGGGGGGGGGGGGGGGGGGGGGGGGGGGGGGGGGGGGGGGGGGGGGGGGGGGGGGGGGGGGGGGGGGGGGGGGGGGGGGGGGGGGGGGGGGGGGGGGGGGGGGGGGGGGGGGGGGGGGGGGGGGGGGGGGGGGGGGGGGGGGGGGGGGGGGGGGGGGGGGGGGGGGGGGGGGGGGGGGGGGGGGGGGGGGGGGGGGGGGGGGGGGGGGGGGGGGGGGGGGGGGGGGGGGGGAATACTCTACCCTCGAAAACTGTTGTGATCCCCTATACTTGTGGGTTATCACTCCCACGCCAAGGAAGGACCCTGTTGCCCACCTTGGTTACCACCTGGGCAAATTCTTTCGCATGAAGCATGTCCGGGGATATGGGATGGCCCAGATATTTGAACAGAAAAGATCCTAACTTACAGTTAAGAAGATGTGCCACTCGCACAGCTTCAGACTCGTCCACACCAGTAGTAATAACTTTGCTCTTAGCAAAGTTGATCTTAAGGCCCGACATCGCTTCGAAACAGAGGAGAATGAATTTGAGATTGGCGAGGCAGGAATCATTCAGCTCAACCATAATGATAGTGTCATCCGCATATTGAAGGTGGGTCACCCCTTCGGGGATAAGATTAGAACTGACCGGAGTGATGTGCCCATGAGAAGCTGCCCTAGAGAGCAAACGGGACAAAGCATCCGCTACGAAGTTGAACAAAATAGGCGAGGCAGGATCACCTTGCCAAAGGCCCCTACCATTGGCAAAAAACTTGCTAACCTGACCATTAACAGAGATGGAATTATGGCCTCCCGAGACCAGCTGCATGATTCTATGAACAAAGTGCCCCTCAAACCCTTTAGCCAACAAAACCCTTCACAAAGTTTGCACATCTCCGTGGGTATTCTTCATTGTATGCCTTGTTTTGTCTTGAGCAATTATCTTGAATTAGATTCTCGCCAACATACATCTTTCTCACCAATGCCGAGATTGGATTGTCGTTTCGCAGTGCTATACCCCTGTAAAATATACATGCCTTCATTCATTGTTCTTTTTCCAGGTGGAAATCAAGTGTGGCCGGTGATATACACCTGTAAAATAAATAAGGGTGCATAAAAAGATGGACGCGTCTAGTGGGCGGCCGGCTGCCCACTAGTGCAACCGAGCAGCCGGCTAAAAAGGGTAACCCCCTGTCCCGCGCGAAACAGAAAAGGAAGGGGCCACCAACCCGACCGATCGACCGGCTACCAAACAGACCGATCGAGCGGCCACCAACAGAATCGCCCACCCCCCCACGTGGCCAGTTGTCCCCAGCTCGCACCCACGCCCGCTCGCCCCCATGCCTCAGCCCCTCCCACGCTGCCCTCTTCTTCTTCTGCACGCCAGAAGGAGATCCAACAGAATCGCCCCCCAGCCCTTCTTCCTCCTCCTACACAGCCGCCATGGGAGCCCCAAAGTAGAAGAAGGAGCTGCTTCAAAAAAGAAGATCTAAGGGCAGGGTGGTCAGAGCCATACCAGGTAGTAACATCAAGTAGGTAAACCCCCTCTGCCCCTCTTCACTTCCCCCTTTCTTCTACTGCATATATGTAGGCATATGTAAACCCCCTTCTCCATGGATCTAGCACAAATCCATGGAGAAACTGCTTCAAAAAAGAGGTGAATCTGGCACATCACACCAGCCTACTTGATGTTACTGCTGGATGTGTTAAACAAGCCAAAAACTACTTGATGCATGCCAAACAAGTTTCTACCGCCTGGATGTGTTAAACAAGCCAACTAAAACAAGTTCTCTGGCCAATTAAAACATGATTAAAGCCAACTCAATAAGCATTGTAGCCAAAAACTAAACATGCATTCTACCAACTTGTAGTTATTGTTTGCAAATGAACAAAATGACTGTCCAAAAGATATGTGCAATGAAAAATTCATAAATGTGCAACTGAACATGCATCCTAGCCAACTGAACCTATATTCTGGCAACTCAGCATGCATGCTAGCCAAAACTAAAACATGCATTGTACCCCACGTGTACTGGATATTTGTGAGTGAACACTTTAGAAAACCTGTAGTATATGTGCAATAAAAACATGTTTTTTGGCCAACTAAACATGCATGTTGGCCAAAACTGAGAAAATATATCCTGGCCAACTGAAACATCTATTATAGCCAACTGAATACATTAACTGTCCAACTGAACATGCATGTTGGGCAAAACTGGAAAAAATGCAACCTGGCCAACTGAGACATCTATTCTAGCCAACTAAACACATTGACTGTACAACTGAATATGTATGCTGGCCAACTGAAAAAATGCATCCTGGCAATTGAGACATCTATTCTAGCGAAAACCAGAAATCTGTAGTGCGACAGCAAAAACACAAGAACTTTTGTCCGTGGCTAATGAAGCCACAAACCATATTAACATATTCACGCATATAATCTTGTCCCACACATATATTCTGGTCCCACACCTATTGCAAAGCTATAGTGTAAAAATATGTTCAATATACCAGAACTAAAAAACATAAACGGCGATGAAAACATATAACTATAATCTGTCATCCAATTCTTCTTTCTTCTTTCACCTGGATTTTCCGTCTCAAATGTAACATCAAATTATGTGCAGAAAAATCTGAAACAGCTCCTTGCCAAACAGAAAACCTGCAGATCATTGCAACAAAACAGAGGGAAAAAGTCAGAAAACTCTGTAGTAAAAAAGAAGTCATGCTCTTGCCAGCTATTTACTGCAAACTGTGCAACTAACATAACAACTCTGTGCAAACAAAAAAATGCATAACTGTTATAATAAAGATTATGCTACAGTCATGTTGCTTTTGGAACTAAGATTGTCACAAAATGGTGTGCAACTGCCTATTTACTAAGTTTTTAGGTTGTTTGAAACACTCTTTTCTATGGTTACCAACTGATGACATCACTTTCTTCTTTTTTATATGTGCAGGGAGTGTGTGACAGCATCCAAAAAAAGAAAAAAATGCTTGATCTCAATGAGTTGCCTCCTGATCTCAATGAGCTTCCTCATGATATGGATCAGCAGCAACCCAGCATACAACAAGGAAACAAGGAAATTGGACAGAAAATGGGCGATCTGTTTACTACACGCAAGCAAGTTGTGGTGGTAACCCTATGGGCCATGCCAATGTGGCAGGCCAGTCATCAACCCGTGGTGCCCCTGTAGTGGTGTCTTTGCAGTCAGAGAGCCATACTCTTGATGACACGGGAACCACGGCAAATGTTCCTGGTCCAACCAGGACTGAGCTAGGAGCTGGGGCTGTTGACGGAGCTGTGCAAGGAGAAGAAGGAGAGGATGAGGCTGGTTCTCAACCTATGGAACCCTATGTTGGCATGAGGTTTGACAGCCTTCAAATTGCTAAGGATCACTACAACAGCTACGCACTACGGATGGGTTTCTCTATCAAGATGAACACCTCTAGGCGGACACCCCGCACCAATGTATTGATAAAACAGCAGTTTTGCTGCAACAAGTTCAAGAAGCCCAAAGCTGATGATGGAGGAGCTGAGGCTCCTCCTGTCCTGGACCCTATTTCCAGATCCAAAAACTGTTGACAGTGATGAGGAAATGGAAGATGAACCTCCAATCTTTGCTGAAGAGGAGGCTGGTCCTAGTAAGAAGAAGAAGAAACGGAAACGCGAGACAATAAAGCAGACTGAATGCAAGGCGAAAATGTTGGTGAAGCTGATAGATGGGCGATGGGAGGTGACGCACTTTGTTCGTGACCACAATCATCCGCTCGTGAACAAACCTTCATTGTCTAAATACTTGAGATCCCACCAAGGCATCTCACCTGATGAAAAGGAGTTTCTGCGCATCTTGTATAACTGCAACTTGACTACAGGTGTGGTGTTTCTATATCCCTTAAAGAATTAAGTTTCCCTCTAGGCAGTCCAGTGTGCAACTGTCATGGTACTACTGTGCAACTGAAATGACTTAACTATGCAACTGGTGTCCAACTTCCCATGCTGTTTGTATATCACTTTTCGTGCATGTTTTGCAACTAGATTGTCTTCATTGTGCAACTACACAATGTCCTGTATGCAAAAAAGTGCAAAGTGTTTTTAAAAAGGTGCAGCTAGGTGTCCATTTCCTGCAATTATCTTCTGTGCCAACACATGTCCTATTACTGTGCAGCTGGATGTGCGCATTCGTGCAACTAAAAAAGGATATACTATTTCTTCTTTGTATTATGCAGGACGCATGATGCATGTAATGGCAGAGTTCTATGGATCTGAGATGATGGCGTCGTTTAGACCAAAGGCAATAACAAATGTGTGTACAAGTTTCCGTAGAGATGACACAAAGGAGGGTGACATGATTGAGACAATTGCGCACTTCAAGGATATACAGAAAACCGATCCAGACTTCTTCTATAAGGTAAAATATGATGAAGAGGACAGAGTTGTCAACATATTTTGGGTGGATGGCTTAGCTCGAAAAGCTTTTGCTGAGGCGTACCACGATTGCATATCGTTTGACACTACCTACATGACCAACATGTATAATATGCCATTCGCACCCTTCATTGGAATAAACCGACATGGCCAATCTTTCATGCTCGGTTGCGCGTTTGTGAGGCATGAGTTGGCATCAAGCTTTGATTGGGTCTTCCAAGCATTCCTAGAGGCTATGGGTGGCAAACCTCCTGACAACTTCATAACCGATCAAGATGG
Source organism: Thinopyrum obtusiflorum (assembly GCA_036873465.1). NCBI lineage: Eukaryota > Viridiplantae > Streptophyta > Magnoliopsida > Poales > Poaceae > Thinopyrum > Thinopyrum obtusiflorum. The sequence continues at coordinate 23,002 of JAAAWM010010630.1, forward strand.
TGCAATGAGGCAGTCAATACAGAGCATCTTTCCAACCACCGTGCATCGATGTTGTCGATGGCACATCATGAAGAAGGCCCAGGAAAAAGTTGGTTGGCTGTTGTGCCGGAATCCAAGGCTCTCTGATGATTTCAACTACTGTGTTGACTTCAGCTTCACTCCAGACGAGTTTGAACAGAATTGGGCTGGGTTAATGGTGAAGTACGAGGCTATGACACACACACACTTTGAGAAGTTGTACGAATACAGGTCAACTTGGGTGCCGTGCTACTTCAAACACAGGTTCTTCCCCTTCCTGCAGTCTACACAGCGTAGTGAGGGATTCAACGCCGTCTTAAAAAGATATGTGAACCCACACAACTTGATGCTGAACTTCGTCAAGCAATATGAAAAAATTCAGAACCACATCCTTGCCAAGGAAGGCTGCAATGATTACAGGACAGAACACCTTGAGATTGAGCTGTGGTCCAACTTCCCAATAGAGAAGCAAGATTACAAAACCTACACGAGGGACCTTTACCGCAAGTTCAGAGAAGAGTTTGAGCTGATTGGACGTTATAATGCATTCCAAGTTGGTGCTGATATATTTGAGCTCAGACCGAACCAGGAATTTGTTGCCAAGTATGGTTCTCGAAACTACTTGGTGCAGGCAAGGGTGGAGGAGGGTTCCTATTTGTGTGAGTGCTGTAAAATGGACAAGGATGGCATCCTCTGTTGCCACATCCTCAAGGTGTTCACCCATATTGGAGTTGATGTCATACCGAAAAGGTACCTGCTAAGACGGTGGACACCTACTGCTGTACCTAGTGCGCCAGGGACTGGTTATGAGCAACCGGATGAAATGCCTCCTCAATCAAAGAAGCAGATAAGGGAGACGAACATGATATACGATTTTCGGAAACTAGCAAAGTTTGCGAGTGGTTCTGATGGGGGGGGGGGGGGGGGGGGGGGGGGGGGGGGGGGGGGGGGGGGGGGGGGGGGGGGGGGGGGGGGGGGGGGGGGGGGGGGGGGGGGGGGGGGGGGGGGGGGGGGGGGGGGGGGGGGGGGGGCCAGCACAAGCTATTGTATACAAGCATATGCGCGCAGCACGTACCGAGATCGGCCACCTGAACAAGTCCAAGAAAAAGAAAAAACCGACTGCTGCCACGGGGCCATCAGATGATGGCAACCCTCGAGGACCTCCTCCACCTCCAGGCCCTACACGGCATGGTCCTCCACCTCCTCCCCCGCCTGGCCCAACAAGCAGTGCCCCGCGTGCTCCTCCCAATGGCCCTACAGGGAGTACTCACGGGCCTCATCATCCAGGTAATTACCTGCCCAACACCCCCATCTAACTAGGTGTGTGATTTCAGTTGCACACATCATGGTGCCCAGTTGCACACATCATGGTGCCCAGTTGCACAGAACATGCTACCCAGTTGCGCATGCTATGAGCATCAAGATAAAACAACTAACTGGTTTTTTCCTGTTCTGGCTATAGTTGATGGCAACCCTCAAGGACCTCCTCCACCTCCAGGCCCTACACAGCATGGTCCTCCACCTCCTCCCCCGCCTGGCCCAACAAGCAGTGCCCCGCGTGCTCCTCCTAATGGCCCTACAGGGAGTACTCAGAGGGCTCGTCATCCAGGTAATTACCTGCCCAACACCCCATCTAACTAGGTGTGTGATTTCAGTTGCGCACATCATGGTCCCCAGTTGCTCAGAATAGGCTACCCAGTTGCGCGCGCTCTATTAGTTCAAGCATCAAGACAAACAAACTAACTTGCTTTTTCCTGTTCTGGCTACAGGTGATTACCAACCAAGTGGCATGACGGGCCGTGCTACTACAGGTTTTCTTTTTAACTTAATTTGCACACAGCAACCAATTAGTTGCACAACATAAGCTGTGTGGTTGCAGAGAACATCAGTCATGGTTGCGCGAAAAAAAACTAAACTTTTTATATGATTATTCCACAGGTGATCAAACACAAGCTCGTGATGGTCCTGCCCAGTTGGAGGCTCCATCCCCAGCACAAGCCTATGATGATTTTGTGCCTAGGGATCCTCCAAGGTCTACTACAAAGGGTAGGGCGAAGAGTCGACGGTACAAATCGGCGCTGGAGCTACACCCAAAGAAGAAAAACAAATGCAGCCAATGCCAATCTACAGAGCACACTGCTGGTGTGTGTCCACTCAGGCTGCTGTGATTCTCTTGTATCGTTTGTATCAAAAAAGGGAAAAAGGAAAAGAATGATGGTTTTTGAGCAATTTAGGGGGCAAAAAGTGGACACATACAGCAACTATGCTTTCTCCTCTCTAAGTTGTTTTCCTTGAATTAGTTAATGCACTGTGTAAAAATGGTTGCTATTTGTGCCTTTGTTGGCAAATCATTTAATATTTACTTGTCGAACAATTGTATGCCCAGTTCTCGTAATGTGTGAACAAAAGTGATGACATTTAGTTGCAAAAGAAATACTACTAGTATGCAACTACAAAAATGTTTATAAAAATTGTGCAAACCTGCAAGGCATCGAAAAAAAATGGCAAAAGAATAAAAAAGTGAACTGACCTAGTCCTTTTCGAATCTCAGCACCTTCCTCCATGGGGCAGAGTTGTGCGTGCTGGTGACCCAATCATATGCCAGCTTCTTCCTGAGGTTGAGATCTTCCTTGGGCTCATAGTTGGGCAGTAGGCTCCCGTTCCACTCAGTGGCGTTTAACAGTGTGAACAGACCACACTCATTGCTGCAGTGGGGGAAAAGGAAAAAATGTTGGAGGATTTTAAAACCAATAAGACAATATACTCTGTGGCACTGTACAACTAATTATGTGTTCCTGTGCAACTACTTATGTGGCACTGTGCAACTAATTATGTGGCACTGTGCAACTACTGATGTTCAACTGAGAAAGTCATAAAAATGAAAAACAGATTGCAAACTAGTTTTGTGTCTTAAAAAACTAAATATTGTACAAGTAGGAAATTTTAAAAGACTACAGATTGATTGAAAAAAATAAAGAACAATGTAATGCTTCTTGTCTTACTTGCTAATCTGCTTCGGTACGTCGATGTCAATAATCTGGAAGTGCTCGATGCTCTGCTTTGGGTAATGCTTCCTCCATAGCTGGCGTGCTGCCCCCGCAATCGTAGAGGCGGTGTCCATCAACTCAATGTCTTCTAGCTTTCTGTTTGAATCAAGGACTTTGAAACGTCCGTCCCTCAGGTTGATGTTGAAGACCCAATAATGCCTGCCTCCTTCGCGGTCGTTTATATTAGCGCACTCAAGCACTGGCAGCATGACCTGCACGCGTGAACAATTCAGATACAGATACACACTGTAGGTAAGAAAAAACACTACAAAAATGAGATGTGAAAGTTGAAACAGGTTGGCAGAAGGTATTTGCCAACTAATAGATGTGTCATGTGCAAATGAACATGCTGTGAGTGCCAAATATGAGATGGATCATGTGGGCACAGCACTCACCAAATCTTTCTTGTCAAGACGGTTCTTGTGTTCAAACTTCTTGTTTATCTCATTCATATTGTAGATACCCTGCTGTAAATTGATCTGCAGAAAAATTATAAACATGGCTCAAGCACTAGGGTATGAAAAGACTCCCTGGTTGGTCAACAAAAGTGGTACAAAAAAAGGAAGAGGGTATAAAGTTTTTGAAACACTTACAGAAAACCTGAGTGGCATGACAACTTTCTTTGACCCTTCTGGTAAGTTATCCATGATGTGTATGATTCCAGTCTCAATAACAATTTTTGAAAGCCACTGCTTTGGCTTCATTGAATCAACTAACTCCTTCAAAGAAATGAAGGAATTACCATACCTGGTTATCTCAGGGCTGCATAAAGAAAGACAAAGTTAGCTTGAAGGGTCACATAAAGAAAGAAAAAATGTGCAATTAAAAAAAACAATATTCTGTAATTTAAAGCACTGTTCTGTGCAACATGCTCTGCTTGCTGTGCAACTAAGTGGGTGGTACTATGCAACTGAAAAAAGATATGAATATAGGCTGTGGGGAGTTGGCTTGCCTGGTGTTCTCATCATCTAGTAGACTAAATAGACAGCCAACCCCCAACTAAGCAGAATAATAGACAAACCAACCTAGTACAAACAAGAAACCAACTAGACAAACAGGAAACCAACCTAGTACTAATAGACAAACCAACTAGTGCAAAAAAGCAAAACATGTGGACAACCAACTAGTACATGGATGCAGCCAACTAATCAGCAAACTGAACGACGCGTAGACAGCCAACCTAGCACAAAACAGCAACTAGTACATGAAGAAGAACTAGGAAAAATCATGAACAGATCTCAAACCCCCTGCCCTTGACAGCAAACATCCCTGGACAACGAACAACCGCTCTCCATCGCCCTTAAATGCCACAACGGGCGCCCTGGATGTGCATCCCCTGCTAGCTTTTGAACACCGTAGCAATACAAGTGCCCGTGCCCTACCCAACTACACCACTCTGCTTTGCAATTAAAAAAAACAAAAAGTGTGCAATTTAAAGCACTATTCTGTGCAACATGCTCTGCTTGTTGTGCAACTAAGTGGGTTGTACTGTGCAACTGAAAAAAGATATGTACATAGGTTGTGGGGAGTTGGCTTGCCTGGTATTCTCATCATCTGCTCCTGGGATATGCCTGACCCAATACAACATGGCAGCGTAAAGCTTGTTGACTGCCTCGTTTGAGTTGAAGGTCTTCTTTTTGTTGTAATCAATGAAAGGAGACCTTTGAGATGCTCCGGGCCTTATTACCCTCCTCTGTCTTCTTGCAACAGGTGGTCCTGAAGAACTGCTCATGACAACTGCTGGTCCTCCGCATATCGGGGTGTGGCAGTTGTCTGGTGATCCAACATCTGGCTGGTCAGCTAATCCCTTGCCAGCATCAGCAGCAACGCATCCTTCTTTCGCTGTTGCTGGGTCCAACTCATCCTCGTCTATGACAACCACATTTGCTTCCCCTGTTTGTGCTGCTGGAGCAAGTGCTGCAGCATGCCCAGCATCATCATCTATTCCCAGGTCGAAAGTTGGTGCATCGCAGTACCCGTCACCATGATAGCTGCAAGAATTTGATCTGCGTATGGGTTGAGGGCCAGGGGCATCTTCTTGCGGCACATTCACAGGTGTGTCGTTCGCTGACTTGGTTCGCAGTAATGTTGTAGTTGGCGGCCTGGGAGGCTTGCACCTGCTTACTATGTTGAACACCTCCTCTTGTGTCAATCTGTTCTGAAAATCAGCTCTTGGTGATGCAGACTTGCTTGGATGCTCTGTGGTAGCTCTTGGACACGGCAGTTTGACAGATTGACAACCTCCTTCAGTGTTTGACATTGTCACCTTGGGGCTTGCGGTTGCAGTTGAGTCTTCCTGAACAACTCTGCTAGTTTTGACTGTGACCACTTCAGTTGGCACACTGGTATCTGCAGTTGGCACCTTTGCAGCCTGAGTTGGCACCAAACTAGCAGAACTTGGCAGTCCTACAGAGTTGGCTGTGGCACGTTGTTCTGTCTCGTGTTTGGACCCCACACCTTCCCTGCCCCGTTCCTCCTTTGTGCACTTGGCAAACTTGACAATCTTTTGCTGCTTAGGTGGTTTAGGTGGGGCTGTTGACAGAGGAACCTTACCCTTGATCTGTTGAACTCCTGTGATGGTTGTAGGCTCAACAGGTATTGCTGACACATCTTCAGTGGTGGTTGGCTCTTTGATCACTACAATTGGCACAACAGTTTGCGCCACATTTATTTCTGCATCTGCCCTCGGCATCTATTGCTTGGTTTGAGGCAGCTTCAGATTCTTCTTCATTGTAACTCCTTTGCTCTTCTGGACCACATGAGGGTTTGCCACAGATGCTGCCTTACTCTTGCTGGAGCTGATATCTGGAAGCTGCTTCAAATATTCCTTGTATTTCTCCTTCGAATGAACCCAATCAAGACCCTTCCCTGCATCCTCCATGTCAACTGGATTCTTTTCAGCCTCACTCAAGAAGAACAGATTGTGGTCAACAGCAAAATCAATCTCGTCACACATCTCTCGCTCGTGGAAATCTGGCACAGGGAAGGTGGTTGGCAAAGCTGGCTTCATGTTGCACAGCTTGAACATGTCAATGCTGCCCCGAGACTCCGCTTCATCATTTTTCTTTGACTTTGGCAGATTCTTGTCTTTCCAGCAAGTTTTGTCAATCAACATCTGTAGTGTGCTCCTGCTGCTCATTGAGTTGCTGCTGCTGGCAGGGTTAGCAGATCTGGTTGTGTTGCCGCCTGTACCACCAGAACCAGGGGCGTTGTCATCATCATCATCTGAACTGTCACTGCCTCCATTGAATCCCTCTTGATCATCAGGATCGGCATCCTCGTCTTCTTCCCCGTCCTCTCCTTCCCCCTCACTACCATCGATTGCTGCAGCTTTGTTTCCATCTCCTTCTTTGGCTTCATTTTCTTGTTCCTCCTCCTCTGCCTCACTATCTTCTTCCTTGCCCTCCTCCTCGCCTTTGTCCTCTTTTCCTTTGTCCTCCTCCTCTTCCTCCTCCTCCTCCTCCTCTTCCTCCTCCTCCTTGTCCTCTTCCTTCTCCTCCTCCTCCTCATCATCATCCTCCTCCTCATCATCATCATCCTCTTCTTCTTTGTCCTCCTCCTCTTTGTCCTCCTCCTCTGATTCATCCTCATCTGACTCCCCGTCGTCTTCAACATCTTGTGGTACTTCCATTTCATCATCTTCATCTGACTCCTCCTCATCGAACTCTTCTTCTTCTGCTATAGGTGAAACCCGTCTCTTCCTTTTTGGAGCACGGCGTGACGGAGCGGTTCCCGTTGATGTCTGCTGTACATATGGATCAACATCCGGTTCCTCATCATCAATCTTGCCAACTGCTTCAATGAAGGTGCCAACCTGTTCAGTTACTGCCTTGCACAAGTCATTGACTACTTTGGCAATCTTTGCCTTTTTCTGCATCAAAAAATTGAGTACTCATTCAATTATAAACAGTTAAAAAAAAGAAATGTTGGTAAATGATCGAAACTGATTTATGCAAAAGACTTACCTGGGGATTGTACGTTAGTGGTAATTTGGATGCAACGAATGCTTGAGCTTGCAAAAGACCACCAAACAGCGGTGTCTGCTCTACTCCTCTTTAAGCTGATGTGAAAAGGAGAAAAAGAAAAAGGATAAGGTTATCAAAGCAGATATTGTGTTGAAGGAAAAACAGAATGTTATAACTTGTGCAACTACAACAAAATGCTGGGCAGACAGGATTCTACATGAATGAAACTGCACAAAACCAAAAAGAAAGTGCACCCCAAGAGGTCACCTGAAAAAAATGTTTCTGCCAATTGTTGTCACACATCTATGCAACAAGATAAGTAAAACTGTGCAACTTGAAACATATGATGTCTCATACAAAAATGAACATGTGACCACATGCCAAAAACTAGAGCTACAAGATGTGCAACTACAGGCATTATTGTGCCATCTAATTACAGTTTTTGCGCAACTACCAAAAAGTGTCTACCTAAATTTCTACCAACTTGTGCAACTGAACAACATATGCAAACAACTGCAGAGCATAAAGGACAGCCAACCCCCAACTAAGCAGACTAATAGACAACCAACCTAGTACAAACTGGAAGACAACTAATGCAAAGTGCAGAACATGTGAACAGCCAACTAAAAAAAGGGATGCAACCAACTGGGTAGAATTTTGTGCAACTAAACCAAAAACTAGTTCAATCAGCAATTGAATTTTCTGCCAACTGTTGTCACACATCTGTGCAACAAAGATAAGTAAAACTGATTACAGTTTTACTTATGACCACATGCAACTTGAAACATGTGAGCACATGCCAAACTAGAGCTACAAGTTGTGCAACTACAGGCATTATTGTGCCGACTGATTACAGTTTTTGCGCAACTACCAAGAAGTGTCGAAAAGCTGGTCTCCAAATCGTATATGCACCTACCAAGGAATGGGGGGGGGGGGGGGGGGGGGGGGGGGGGGGGGGGGGGGGGGGGGGGGGGGGGGGGGGGGGGGGGGGGGGGGGGGGGGGGGGGGGGGGGGGGGGGGGGGGGGGGGGGGGGGGGGGGGGGGGGGGGGGGGGGGGGGGGGGGGGGGGGGGGGGGGGGGGGGGGGGGGGGGGGGGGGGGGGGGGGGGGGGGGGGGGGGGGGGGGGGGGGGGGGGGGGGGGGGGGGGGGGGGGGGGGGGGGGGGGGGGGGGGGGGGGGGGGGGGGGGGGGGGGGGGGGGGGGGGGGGGGGGGGGGGGGGGGGGGGGGGGGGGGGGGGGGGGGGGGGGGGGGGGGGGGGGGGGGGGGGGGGGGGGGGGGGGGGGGGGGGGGGGGGGGGGGGGGGGGGGGGGGGGGGGGGGGGGGGGGGGGGGGGGGGGGGGGGGGGGGGGGGGGGGGGGGGGGGGGGGGGGGGGGGGGGGGGGGGGGGGGGGGGGGGGGGGGGGGGGGGGGGGGGGGGGGGGGGGGGGGGGGGGGGGGGGGGGGGGGGGGGGGGGGGGGGGGGGGGGGGGGGGGGGGGGGGGGGGGGGGGGGGGGGGGGGGGGGGGGGGGGGGGGGGGGGGGGGGGGGGGGGGGGGGGGGGGGGGGGGGGGGGGGGGGGGGGGGGGGGGGGGGGGGGGGGGGGGGGGGGGGGGGGGGGGGGGGGGGGGGGGGGGGGGGGGGGGGGGGGGGGGGGGGGGGGGGGGGGGGGGGGGGGGGGGGGGGGGGGGGGGGGGGGGGGGGGGGGGGGGGGGGGGGGGGGGGGGGGGGGGGGGGGGGGGGGGGGGGGGGGGGGGGGGGGGGGGGGGGGGGGGGGGGGGGGGGGGGGGGGGGGGGGGGGGGGGGGGGGGGGGGGGGGGGGGGGGGGGGGGGGGGGGGGGGGGGGGGGGGGGGGGGGGGGGGGGGGGGGGGGGGGGGGGGGGGGGGGGGGGGGGGGGGGGGGGGGGGGGGGGGGGGGGGGGGGGGGGGGGGGGGGGGGGGGGGGGGGGGGGGGGGGGGGGGGGGGGGGGGGGGGGGGGGGGGGGGGGGGGGGGGGGGGGGGGGGGGGGGGGGGGGGGGGGGGGGGGGGGGGGGGGGGGGGGGGGGGGGGGGGGGGGGGGGGGGGGGGGGGGGGGGGGGGGGGGGGGGGGGGGGGGGGGGGGGGGGGGGGGGGGGGGGGGGGGGGGGGGGGGGGGGGGGGGGGGGGGGGGGGGGGGGGGGGGGGGGGTTTTTAAATTGCAAAGCAGAGTGGTGTAGTTGGGTAGGGCACGGGCACTTGTATTTGCTACGGTGTTCGAAAGCTAGCAGGGGATACACGTCCAGGGCGCCCGTTAGGGCGATGGAGAGCGGTTGTTCATTGTACAGGGCTGTTGCTGTCAAGGGCAGGGGGTTTGAGATCTGTTCATGATTTCTCCTAGTTCTTCTTCAAAATCTATGTCGAGTTCAAGTTCTATGTTGTTCTTCCTAGTTGGCTGCAACCACATATTAGGTGGTTGTCCATATGCTCTTCTGTTGCACTAGTTGTCTTACTGTTTGTACTAGTCGGTTGTCTACACGCTGTTCAGGTGCACAAGTTTTTCCTACTGAGTTGGCTGCATCACTATACTAGTTGGTTGTCCATGTGTTCTACACCGCACACTACTTGCCCTGCTTAGTTTGCTTGCTGTTTTGTGCTAGGTTGGCTGTCTACGCGTTGTTCAGTTTGCACAAGTTGCCTGATTAGTTGGCTGCATCCATGTACTAGTTTGGTTGTCCACATGTTTTGCTTTTTTGCACTAGTTGGTTTGTCTATTAGTACTAGGTTGGTTTGGGGGGGGGGGGGGGGGGGGGGGGGGGGGGGGGGGGGGGGGGGGGGGGGGGGGGGGGGGGGGGGGGGGGGGGGGGGGGGGGGGGGGGGGGGGGGGGGGGGGGGGGGGGGGGGGGGGGGGGGGGGGGGGGGGGGGGGGGGGGGGGGGGGGGGGGGGGGGGGGGGGGGGGGGGGGGGGGGGGGGGGGGGGGGGGGGGGGGGGGGGGGGGGGGGGGGGGGGGGGGGGGGGGGGGGGGGGGGGGGGGGGGGGGGGGGGGGGGGGGGGGGGGGGGGGGGGGGGGGGGGGGGGGGGGGGGGGGGGGGGGGGGGGGGGGGGGGGGGGGGGGGGGGGGGGGGGGGGGGGGGGGGGGGGGGGGGGGGGGGGGGGGGGGGGGGGGGGGGGGGGGGGGGGGGGGGGGGGGGGGGGGGGGGGGGGGGGGGGGGGGGGGGGGGGGGGGGGGGGGGGGGGGGGGGGGGGGGGGGGGGGGGGGGGGGGGGGGGGGGGGGGGGGGGGGGGGGGGGGGGGGGGGGGGGGGGGGGGGGGGGGGGGGGGGGGGGGGGGGGGGGGGGGGGGGGGGGGGGGGGGGGGGGGGGGGGGGGGGGGGGGGGGGGGGGGGGGGGGGGGGGGGGGGGGGGGGGGGGGGGGGGGGGGGGGGGGGGGGGGGGGGGGGGGGGGGGGGGGGGGGGGGGGGGGGGGGGGGGGGGGGGGGGGGGGGGGGGGGGGGGGCCAGCACAAGCTATTGTATACAAGCATATGCGCGCAGCACGTACCGAGATCGGCCACCTGAACAAGTCCAAGAAAAAGAAAAAACCGACTGCTGCCACGGGGCCATCAGATGATGGCAACCCTCGAGGACCTCCTCCACCTCCAGGCCCTACACGGCATGGTCCTCCACCTCCTCCCCCGCCTGGCCCAACAAGCAGTGCCCCGCGTGCTCCTCCCAATGGCCCTACAGGGAGTACTCACGGGCCTCATCATCCAGGTAATTACCTGCCCAACACCCCCATCTAACTAGGTGTGTGATTTCAGTTGCACACATCATGGTGCCCAGTTGCACACATCATGGTGCCCAGTTGCACAGAACATGCTACCCAGTTGCGCATGCTATGAGCATCAAGATAAAACAACTAACTGGTTTTTTCCTGTTCTGGCTATAGTTGATGGCAACCCTCAAGGACCTCCTCCACCTCCAGGCCCTACACAGCATGGTCCTCCACCTCCTCCCCCGCCTGGCCCAACAAGCAGTGCCCCGCGTGCTCCTCCTAATGGCCCTACAGGGAGTACTCAGAGGGCTCGTCATCCAGGTAATTACCTGCCCAACACCCCATCTAACTAGGTGTGTGATTTCAGTTGCGCACATCATGGTCCCCAGTTGCTCAGAATAGGCTACCCAGTTGCGCGCGCTCTATTAGTTCAAGCATCAAGACAAACAAACTAACTTGCTTTTTCCTGTTCTGGCTACAGGTGATTACCAACCAAGTGGCATGACGGGCCGTGCTACTACAGGTTTTCTTTTTAACTTAATTTGCACACAGCAACCAATTAGTTGCACAACATAAGCTGTGTGGTTGCAGAGAACATCAGTCATGGTTGCGCGAAAAAAAACTAAACTTTTTATATGATTATTCCACAGGTGATCAAACACAAGCTCGTGATGGTCCTGCCCAGTTGGAGGCTCCATCCCCAGCACAAGCCTATGATGATTTTGTGCCTAGGGATCCTCCAAGGTCTACTACAAAGGGTAGGGCGAAGAGTCGACGGTACAAATCGGCGCTGGAGCTACACCCAAAGAAGAAAAACAAATGCAGCCAATGCCAATCTACAGAGCACACTGCTGGTGTGTGTCCACTCAGGCTGCTGTGATTCTCTTGTATCGTTTGTATCAAAAAAGGGAAAAAGGAAAAGAATGATGGTTTTTGAGCAATTTAGGGGGCAAAAAGTGGACACATACAGCAACTATGCTTTCTCCTCTCTAAGTTGTTTTCCTTGAATTAGTTAATGCACTGTGTAAAAATGGTTGCTATTTGTGCCTTTGTTGGCAAATCATTTAATATTTACTTGTCGAACAATTGTATGCCCAGTTCTCGTAATGTGTGAACAAAAGTGATGACATTTAGTTGCAAAAGAAATACTACTAGTATGCAACTACAAAAATGTTTATAAAAATTGTGCAAACCTGCAAGGCATCGAAAAAAAATGGCAAAAGAATAAAAAAGTGAACTGACCTAGTCCTTTTCGAATCTCAGCACCTTCCTCCATGGGGCAGAGTTGTGCGTGCTGGTGACCCAATCATATGCCAGCTTCTTCCTGAGGTTGAGATCTTCCTTGGGCTCATAGTTGGGCAGTAGGCTCCCGTTCCACTCAGTGGCGTTTAACAGTGTGAACAGACCACACTCATTGCTGCAGTGGGGGAAAAGGAAAAAATGTTGGAGGATTTTAAAACCAATAAGACAATATACTCTGTGGCACTGTACAACTAATTATGTGTTCCTGTGCAACTACTTATGTGGCACTGTGCAACTAATTATGTGGCACTGTGCAACTACTGATGTTCAACTGAGAAAGTCATAAAAATGAAAAACAGATTGCAAACTAGTTTTGTGTCTTAAAAAACTAAATATTGTACAAGTAGGAAATTTTAAAAGACTACAGATTGATTGAAAAAAATAAAGAACAATGTAATGCTTCTTGTCTTACTTGCTAATCTGCTTCGGTACGTCGATGTCAATAATCTGGAAGTGCTCGATGCTCTGCTTTGGGTAATGCTTCCTCCATAGCTGGCGTGCTGCCCCCGCAATCGTAGAGGCGGTGTCCATCAACTCAATGTCTTCTAGCTTTCTGTTTGAATCAAGGACTTTGAAACGTCCGTCCCTCAGGTTGATGTTGAAGACCCAATAATGCCTGCCTCCTTCGCGGTCGTTTATATTAGCGCACTCAAGCACTGGCAGCATGACCTGCACGCGTGAACAATTCAGATACAGATACACACTGTAGGTAAGAAAAAACACTACAAAAATGAGATGTGAAAGTTGAAACAGGTTGGCAGAAGGTATTTGCCAACTAATAGATGTGTCATGTGCAAATGAACATGCTGTGAGTGCCAAATATGAGATGGATCATGTGGGCACAGCACTCACCAAATCTTTCTTGTCAAGACGGTTCTTGTGTTCAAACTTCTTGTTTATCTCATTCATATTGTAGATACCCTGCTGTAAATTGATCTGCAGAAAAATTATAAACATGGCTCAAGCACTAGGGTATGAAAAGACTCCCTGGTTGGTCAACAAAAGTGGTACAAAAAAAGGAAGAGGGTATAAAGTTTTTGAAACACTTACAGAAAACCTGAGTGGCATGACAACTTTCTTTGACCCTTCTGGTAAGTTATCCATGATGTGTATGATTCCAGTCTCAATAACAATTTTTGAAAGCCACTGCTTTGGCTTCATTGAATCAACTAACTCCTTCAAAGAAATGAAGGAATTACCATACCTGGTTATCTCAGGGCTGCATAAAGAAAGACAAAGTTAGCTTGAAGGGTCACATAAAGAAAGAAAAAATGTGCAATTAAAAAAAACAATATTCTGTAATTTAAAGCACTGTTCTGTGCAACATGCTCTGCTTGCTGTGCAACTAAGTGGGTGGTACTATGCAACTGAAAAAAGATATGAATATAGGCTGTGGGGAGTTGGCTTGCCTGGTGTTCTCATCATCTAGTAGACTAAATAGACAGCCAACCCCCAACTAAGCAGAATAATAGACAAACCAACCTAGTACAAACAAGAAACCAACTAGACAAACAGGAAACCAACCTAGTACTAATAGACAAACCAACTAGTGCAAAAAAGCAAAACATGTGGACAACCAACTAGTACATGGATGCAGCCAACTAATCAGCAAACTGAACGACGCGTAGACAGCCAACCTAGCACAAAACAGCAACTAGTACATGAAGAAGAACTAGGAAAAATCATGAACAGATCTCAAACCCCCTGCCCTTGACAGCAAACATCCCTGGACAACGAACAACCGCTCTCCATCGCCCTTAAATGCCACAACGGGCGCCCTGGATGTGCATCCCCTGCTAGCTTTTGAACACCGTAGCAATACAAGTGCCCGTGCCCTACCCAACTACACCACTCTGCTTTGCAATTAAAAAAAACAAAAAGTGTGCAATTTAAAGCACTATTCTGTGCAACATGCTCTGCTTGTTGTGCAACTAAGTGGGTTGTACTGTGCAACTGAAAAAAGATATGTACATAGGTTGTGGGGAGTTGGCTTGCCTGGTATTCTCATCATCTGCTCCTGGGATATGCCTGACCCAATACAACATGGCAGCGTAAAGCTTGTTGACTGCCTCGTTTGAGTTGAAGGTCTTCTTTTTGTTGTAATCAATGAAAGGAGACCTTTGAGATGCTCCGGGCCTTATTACCCTCCTCTGTCTTCTTGCAACAGGTGGTCCTGAAGAACTGCTCATGACAACTGCTGGTCCTCCGCATATCGGGGTGTGGCAGTTGTCTGGTGATCCAACATCTGGCTGGTCAGCTAATCCCTTGCCAGCATCAGCAGCAACGCATCCTTCTTTCGCTGTTGCTGGGTCCAACTCATCCTCGTCTATGACAACCACATTTGCTTCCCCTGTTTGTGCTGCTGGAGCAAGTGCTGCAGCATGCCCAGCATCATCATCTATTCCCAGGTCGAAAGTTGGTGCATCGCAGTACCCGTCACCATGATAGCTGCAAGAATTTGATCTGCGTATGGGTTGAGGGCCAGGGGCATCTTCTTGCGGCACATTCACAGGTGTGTCGTTCGCTGACTTGGTTCGCAGTAATGTTGTAGTTGGCGGCCTGGGAGGCTTGCACCTGCTTACTATGTTGAACACCTCCTCTTGTGTCAATCTGTTCTGAAAATCAGCTCTTGGTGATGCAGACTTGCTTGGATGCTCTGTGGTAGCTCTTGGACACGGCAGTTTGACAGATTGACAACCTCCTTCAGTGTTTGACATTGTCACCTTGGGGCTTGCGGTTGCAGTTGAGTCTTCCTGAACAACTCTGCTAGTTTTGACTGTGACCACTTCAGTTGGCACACTGGTATCTGCAGTTGGCACCTTTGCAGCCTGAGTTGGCACCAAACTAGCAGAACTTGGCAGTCCTACAGAGTTGGCTGTGGCACGTTGTTCTGTCTCGTGTTTGGACCCCACACCTTCCCTGCCCCGTTCCTCCTTTGTGCACTTGGCAAACTTGACAATCTTTTGCTGCTTAGGTGGTTTAGGTGGGGCTGTTGACAGAGGAACCTTACCCTTGATCTGTTGAACTCCTGTGATGGTTGTAGGCTCAACAGGTATTGCTGACACATCTTCAGTGGTGGTTGGCTCTTTGATCACTACAATTGGCACAACAGTTTGCGCCACATTTATTTCTGCATCTGCCCTCGGCATCTATTGCTTGGTTTGAGGCAGCTTCAGATTCTTCTTCATTGTAACTCCTTTGCTCTTCTGGACCACATGAGGGTTTGCCACAGATGCTGCCTTACTCTTGCTGGAGCTGATATCTGGAAGCTGCTTCAAATATTCCTTGTATTTCTCCTTCGAATGAACCCAATCAAGACCCTTCCCTGCATCCTCCATGTCAACTGGATTCTTTTCAGCCTCACTCAAGAAGAACAGATTGTGGTCAACAGCAAAATCAATCTCGTCACACATCTCTCGCTCGTGGAAATCTGGCACAGGGAAGGTGGTTGGCAAAGCTGGCTTCATGTTGCACAGCTTGAACATGTCAATGCTGCCCCGAGACTCCGCTTCATCATTTTTCTTTGACTTTGGCAGATTCTTGTCTTTCCAGCAAGTTTTGTCAATCAACATCTGTAGTGTGCTCCTGCTGCTCATTGAGTTGCTGCTGCTGGCAGGGTTAGCAGATCTGGTTGTGTTGCCGCCTGTACCACCAGAACCAGGGGCGTTGTCATCATCATCATCTGAACTGTCACTGCCTCCATTGAATCCCTCTTGATCATCAGGATCGGCATCCTCGTCTTCTTCCCCGTCCTCTCCTTCCCCCTCACTACCATCGATTGCTGCAGCTTTGTTTCCATCTCCTTCTTTGGCTTCATTTTCTTGTTCCTCCTCCTCTGCCTCACTATCTTCTTCCTTGCCCTCCTCCTCGCCTTTGTCCTCTTTTCCTTTGTCCTCCTCCTCTTCCTCCTCCTCCTCCTCCTCTTCCTCCTCCTCCTTGTCCTCTTCCTTCTCCTCCTCCTCCTCATCATCATCCTCCTCCTCATCATCATCATCCTCTTCTTCTTTGTCCTCCTCCTCTTTGTCCTCCTCCTCTGATTCATCCTCATCTGACTCCCCGTCGTCTTCAACATCTTGTGGTACTTCCATTTCATCATCTTCATCTGACTCCTCCTCATCGAACTCTTCTTCTTCTGCTATAGGTGAAACCCGTCTCTTCCTTTTTGGAGCACGGCGTGACGGAGCGGTTCCCGTTGATGTCTGCTGTACATATGGATCAACATCCGGTTCCTCATCATCAATCTTGCCAACTGCTTCAATGAAGGTGCCAACCTGTTCAGTTACTGCCTTGCACAAGTCATTGACTACTTTGGCAATCTTTGCCTTTTTCTGCATCAAAAAATTGAGTACTCATTCAATTATAAACAGTTAAAAAAAAGAAATGTTGGTAAATGATCGAAACTGATTTATGCAAAAGACTTACCTGGGGATTGTACGTTAGTGGTAATTTGGATGCAACGAATGCTTGAGCTTGCAAAAGACCACCAAACAGCGGTGTCTGCTCTACTCCTCTTTAAGCTGATGTGAAAAGGAGAAAAAGAAAAAGGATAAGGTTATCAAAGCAGATATTGTGTTGAAGGAAAAACAGAATGTTATAACTTGTGCAACTACAACAAAATGCTGGGCAGACAGGATTCTACATGAATGAAACTGCACAAAACCAAAAAGAAAGTGCACCCCAAGAGGTCACCTGAAAAAAATGTTTCTGCCAATTGTTGTCACACATCTATGCAACAAGATAAGTAAAACTGTGCAACTTGAAACATATGATGTCTCATACAAAAATGAACATGTGACCACATGCCAAAAACTAGAGCTACAAGATGTGCAACTACAGGCATTATTGTGCCATCTAATTACAGTTTTTGCGCAACTACCAAAAAGTGTCTACCTAAATTTCTACCAACTTGTGCAACTGAACAACATATGCAAACAACTGCAGAGCATAAAGGACAGCCAACCCCCAACTAAGCAGACTAATAGACAACCAACCTAGTACAAACTGGAAGACAACTAATGCAAAGTGCAGAACATGTGAACAGCCAACTAAAAAAAGGGATGCAACCAACTGGGTAGAATTTTGTGCAACTAAACCAAAAACTAGTTCAATCAGCAATTGAATTTTCTGCCAACTGTTGTCACACATCTGTGCAACAAAGATAAGTAAAACTGATTACAGTTTTACTTATGACCACATGCAACTTGAAACATGTGAGCACATGCCAAACTAGAGCTACAAGTTGTGCAACTACAGGCATTATTGTGCCGACTGATTACAGTTTTTGCGCAACTACCAAGAAGTGTCGAAAAGCTGGTCTCCAAATCGTATATGCACCTACCAAGGAATGGGGGGGGGGGGGGGGGGGGGGGGGGGGGGGGGGGGGGGGGGGGGGGGGGGGGGGGGGGGGGGGGGGGGGGGGGGGGGGGGGGGGGGGGGGGGGGGGGGGGGGGGGGGGGGGGGGGGGGGGGGGGGGGGGGGGGGGGGGGGGGGGGGGGGGGGGGGGGGGGGGGGGGGGGGGGGGGGGGGGGGGGGGGGGGGGGGGGGGGGGGGGGGGGGGGGGGGGGGGGGGGGGGGGGGGGGGGGGGGGGGGGGGGGGGGGGGGGGGGGGGGGGGGGGGGGGGGGGGGGGGGGGGGGGGGGGGGGGGGGGGGGGGGGGGGGGGGGGGGGGGGGGGGGGGGGGGGGGGGGGGGGGGGGGGGGGGGGGGGGGGGGGGGGGGGGGGGGGGGGGGGGGGGGGGGGGGGGGGGGGGGGGGGGGGGGGGGGGGGGGGGGGGGGGGGGGGGGGGGGGGGGGGGGGGGGGGGGGGGGGGGGGGGGGGGGGGGGGGGGGGGGGGGGGGGGGGGGGGGGGGGGGGGGGGGGGGGGGGGGGGGGGGGGGGGGGGGGGGGGGGGGGGGGGGGGGGGGGGGGGGGGGGGGGGGGGGGGGGGGGGGGGGGGGGGGGGGGGGGGGGGGGGGGGGGGGGGGGGGGGGGGGGGGGGGGGGGGGGGGGGGGGGGGGGGGGGGGGGGGGGGGGGGGGGGGGGGGGGGGGGGGGGGGGGGGGGGGGGGGGGGGGGGGGGGGGGGGGGGGGGGGGGGGGGGGGGGGGGGGGGGGGGGGGGGGGGGGGGGGGGGGGGGGGGGGGGGGGGGGGGGGGGGGGGGGGGGGGGGGGGGGGGGGGGGGGGGGGGGGGGGGGGGGGGGGGGGGGGGGGGGGGGGGGGGGGGGGGGGGGGGGGGGGGGGGGGGGGGGGGGGGGGGGGGGGGGGGGGGGGGGGGGGGGGGGGGGGGGGGGGGGGGGGGGGGGGGGGGGGGGGGGGGGGGGGGGGGGGGGGGGGGGGGGGGGGGGGGGGGGGGGGGGGGGGGGGGGGGGGGGGGGGGGGGGGGGGGGGGGGGGGGGGGGGGGGGGGGGGGGGGGGGGGGGGGGGGGGGGGGGGGGGGGGGGGGGGGGGGGGGGGGGGGGGGGGGGGGGGGGGGGGGGGGGGGGCGTAGTTGGGCAGTTGGCTACCGTTCCACTCGGTGGCGTTAAGCAGTGCGAACAGCCCACACTCATTACTGCGATGGACAAGAAAGAAAATTTGTCACATAAAATTAAAACCAATAAAGATAATGCACTCTGTGCAACTGCTTATGTTCTACTGTGCAACTGTTTATGTTCTACTGTGCAACTGCTTATGTGCCACTGTGCAACTGCTTATGTGCCAGTGTAGAACTACTTATGTGCCACTCTGCAACTGGCTAGATAATCCATTAGAAACTCATAAAAATGATAAACAGATTGCAGACTAGTACTGTGTCTTAAAAAACTAAAGATTGCACATGTAGAAAAATTTAAAAACTACAAAATGATGGTAAGAAATTGAGAAGAGAGCCATGCTTATTGTCTTACTTGGGGGCTTATTGTCTTACTTGCCAAGCTGCTTCGGTACGTCAATGTCAATAATCTGGAAGTGCTCGATGCTGAACTTTGGGTAATGCTTCCTCCATAGCTGGCGTACTGCCGAATCCTTGTCTTTCCAGCAAGTTTTGTCAATCAACATCTGTAGTGTGCTCCTGCTACTCAATGAATTGCTGCTGCTGGCAGGGGTGGCAGAAGTGCTAGTCCTCCTGGATGTGTTGCCGCCTGTACCACCAGAACCAGGGGCGTTGTCATCATCATCATCGCTGTTGGGGGGGGGGGGGGGGGGGGGGGGGGGGGGGGGGGGGGGGGGGGGGGGGGGGGGGGGGGGGGGGGGGGGGGGGGGGGGGGGGGGGGGGGGTCTTCTCCCCTCTCACTGCCATCAACTGCTGCACCTTTGTCCCCGTCCCCCTCTTTGGCCTCACCTTCTTCTTCCTCCTCCTCTGCCTCACTATCTTCTTCCTTGTCCTCCTCCTCTCCTTTGTCCTCTTCTTGTTTGTCCTCCTCCTCCTCCTCCTTCTCTTCCTCCTCTGCATCTTCTTCATTGTCATCCTCATCCTTGTCCTCCTCCTCTGATTCATCTGCATCTGTGTCCTCGTCATCGTCAACATCTATCGCTGCTTCCATTTCCTCATCTTCTTCTGACTCATCCTCAACAAACTCTTCTTCTTCTTGTATAGTTGACCCCCGTCTCTTTCTTTTTGGAGGGGGGGGGGGGGGGGGGGGGGGGGGGGGGGGGGGGGGGGGGGGGGGGGGGGGGGGGGGGGGGGGGGGGGGGGGGGGGGGGGGGGGGGGGGGGGGGGGGGGGGGGGGGGGGGGGGGGGGGGGGGGGGGGGGGGGGGGGGGGGGGGGGGGGGGGGGGGGGGGGGGGGGGGGGGGGGGGGGGGGGGGGGGGGGGGGGGGGGGGGGGGGGGGGGGGGGGGGGGGGGGGGGGGGGGGGGGGGGGGGGGGGGGGGGGGGGGGGGGGGGGGGGGGGGGGGGGGGGGGGGGGGGGGGGGGGGGGGGGGGGGGGGGGGGGGGGGGGGGGGGGGGGGGGAAGTAAAAACCATGCATTTCTGCCAAAAGTTGATGACAATGGTTGTAAATGAACACTTTGACTATCCAAAAGAACATGTGCAACTACAAAAGCTTATATGTGCAACTGAACATACATCACAGCCAACTAAATTCTGAATTTTCGCAACTACAAAAGTTATACATGTCCAACTGAACATACATCCCAGCCAATAGAAAAAATATTGGTAAGTGATGCAAGTTTATGTATGCAAAACACTAACCTGCGGATTGTATGTTATTGGTAACTTGGATGCCACAAATGCTTCAGCTTGCAAAATTCCACCAAACAGTGGTGTCTGCTCCGTGCCTCTATACTCCTCTTTAAGCTGATGTAAAAAAAAGAGAAACAGAAAATAAGGGGGGGGGGGGGGGGGGGGGGGGGGGGGGCCACACATTACAACCTGTGCAACTACAAACAAAGATACTGGGGTAGACAAATTCAACTATACATATATGCAACTGAACAAAGACACAAAAACTGTGCAACACACATGGCACCTAAAAAAAAGTTCCTACCAACTGATGCAACACATCTGTGCAACAAGATTAGTAAAACTGTGCAACTTAAAAAAGATGGTGTGCCAATTTAAAATGAACATGTGTGCAGATTGCCAAACTGAAAGCTACAATCTGTGCAACTACATGCATTGTTGTGCCAGCTGATGACAGTTTTCTGTGCAATTTCCAAAAAGAGTGACCAGACATCAAAAGAACATAGAAGGAAGACACTGTTGGAAAAAAACAAAAAAGAACTCACTTGTAATTTGCCGAACACACCAGGAGAGATAGTATCCTTCTTGATCACCTTGGCAATTAGAGTACTATCCCATGCATTCGATCGTATCGCGCAGTTGCTTACTGGGATGTCAGGGGGGGGGGGCTGCACCAGACCCAAACAAAAGAAAAGGCCAAGTCCAGTTATTGTTATGAGAATTTCAGCAAACTATAACTGCACAGAAAGAATAGGAACAGATGGAAAAAAGTGGTCGTTTTCACTAACCATCAAGTGATACAAGCAGCAGCAGACAGTTTGCTTCTCCTGGTCCATGTTCCGGAAAGCTTCGTTAATGTGTTCTGCTACAAAGAGGCAGATGTTTGTATTCTTTAGCATTTGATGATCTAGCACAAGTCCATAATAGTTTGGGCTGAGCTTCAAGGCCGTGGTTGGTGCTAGAAAAGTGTTGAAGGCAACCGCAAGCCAGGCCATAAAGAATGTGTCATCCGTTCTTCCAGCCAGGGGGGGGGGGGGGGGGGGGGGGGGGGGGGGGGGGGGGGGGGGGGGGGGGGGGGGGGGGGGGGGGGGGGGGGGGGGGGGGGGGGGGGGGGGGGGGGGGGGGGGGGGGGGGGGGGGGGGGGGGGGGGGGGGGGGGGGGGGGGGGGGGGGGGGGGGGGGGGGGGGGGGGGGGGGGGGGGGGGGGGGGGGGGGGGGGGGGGGGGGGGGGGGGGGGGGGGGGGGGGGGGGGGGGGGGGGGGGGGGGGGGGGGGGGGGGGGGGGGGGGGGGGGGGGGGGGGGGGGGGGGGGGGGGGGGGGGGGGGGGGGGGGGGGGGGGGGGGGGGGGGGGGGGGGGGGGGGGGGGGGGGGGGGGGGGGGGGGGGGGGGGGGGGGGGGGGGGGGGGGGGGGGGGGGGGGGGGGGGGGGGGGGGGGGGGGGGGGGGGGGGGGGGGGGGGGGGGGGGGGGGGGGGGGGGGGGGGGGGGGGGGGGGGGGGGGGGGGGGGGGGGGGGGGGGGGGGGGGGGGGGGGGGGGGGGGGGGGGGGGGGGGGGGGGGGGGGGGGGGGGGGGGGGGGGGGGGGGGGGGGGGGGGGGGGGGGGGGGGGGGGGGGGGGGGGGGGGGGGGGGGGGGGGGGGGGGGGGGGGGGGGGGGGGGGGGGGGGGGGGGGGGGGGGGGGGGGGGGGGGGGGGGGGGGGGGGGGGGGGGGGGGGGGGGGGGGGGGGGGGGGGGGGGGGGGGGGGGGGGGGGGGGGGGGGGGGGGGGGGGGGGGGGGGGGGGGGGGGGGGGGGGGGGGGGGGGGGGGGGGGGGGGGGGGGGGGGGGGGGGGGGGGGGGGGGGGGGGGGGGGGGGGGGGGGGGGGGGGGGGGGGGGGGGGGGGGGGGGGGGGGGGGGGGGGGGGGGGGGGGGGGGGGGGGGGGGGGGGGGGGGGGGGGGGGGGGGGGGGGGGGGGGGGGGGGGGGGGGGGGGGGGGGGGGGGGGGGGGGGGGGGGGGGGGGGGGGGGGGGGGGGGGGGGGGGGGGGGGGGGGGGGGGGGGGGGGGGGGGGGGGGGGGGGGGGGGGGGGGGGGGGGGGGGGGGGGGGGGGGGGGGGGGGGGGGGGGGGGGGGGGGGGGGGGGGGGGGGGGGGGGGGGGGGGGGGGGGGGGGGGGGGGGGGGGGGGGGGGGGGGGGGGGGGGGGGGGGGGGGGGGGGGGGGGGGGGGGGGGGGGGGGGGGGGGGGGGGGGGGGGGGGGGGGGGGGGGGGGGGGGGGGGGGGGGGGGGGGGGGGGGGGGGGGGGGGGGGGGGGGGGGGGGGGGGGGGGGGGGGGGGGGGGGGGGGGGGGGGGGGGGGGGGGGGGGGGGGGGGGGGGGGGGGGGGGGGGGGTTGAAAGGGGAGTCTTCCCCTTGATCTGTTGAACTTCTCTAACATTGGTTGGCTCTCTGCTCACTACTGTTGGCATATCAGTTTGAAGCACAGCTTCCTTGACCATATTTACTTCAGCATCTGCACTCATCATCTTCTCCTTGGTTTGAGGCAACTGCAGATTCTTCTTCATTGAAACTGCTTTACGCTTCTGGACCACGTGAGGGTTTGCCGTGGATGCTGCCTTGCTCTTGCTGGAGCTTAGGTCTGGGAGCTGCTTTAAATATTCCTTGTATTTTTCCTTTAAATGAACCCAGTCAAGACCCTTTCCTGCTTCCTCCATGTCAATTTGATTCTTTTCAGCATCACTTGATAAGAACAGGCTCTTGTCAATGGCAAAGTTGATCTTCTCACACATATCTTTGTCGCTGAAATCTGGCACGGGAAAGGTGGTTGGCAAAGCTGGCTTCAAGTTGCAGAGCTTGAACATATCAATGCTGTCCTGAGACTCTGCTTCGTCATTCTTCTTTGACTTTGGCAAATCCTTGTCTTTCCAGCAAGTTTTGTCAATCAACATCTGTAGTGTGCTGCTGCTCGCAGGGGTGGCATGAGTGCTAGTCCTCCTGGATGTGTTGCCACCTGTACCACCAGAACCAGGGGCGTTGTCATCATCATCGTCATCGCTGCTGTCGCTGCCTCCATTGGATCCCCCTTTATCATCACCATAATCATCATCGTCTTCTTCATCATCGTCTTCTTCC
>JAAAWM010010631.1:0-46278 GCA_036873465.1 Thinopyrum obtusiflorum
ATGGGTAACGAAGATGCTTGTGATTCAAGAAAGTAAGTGGGAGCATAATAATACTTCTAAAACACCTTGTGTGCTTGACACATTGTTAAATGGAAATAAATTTCTTGACACGGATTAGGACTTCATTTGAAAATAGTTTTTCGATGAAGTGCTTGGGCTAAATAGCCTTGATATTAGGCATGATAATCTATGGAGATAGATTTACCTAATGGGGCTAAGCAATGAATACATATTGACAAGCTGCTAAAATCTTTTGGCATTTAAAACGCCAAGGAGTGATTCTTGCCGAAGTCACATGGAAAGAGTTTTTACAAGACTCGGTGTCCCAAAACACTGATGAGCAAAATACATGATGGAGATTCCACACACTCTTGTGTTTGGATTAATCATGTATTCCATGGTATGTAAAACAACCAAATATGTCCAATACTCCAAAGTTGTTACGAGTATAGATACCAAAGTGATCAAAAGTACTGATCATGGGACAACAGTGAAAAAGGGTCATTGAGTACTATAGTAGCACTGATGACATGTTTTCTCGCAAGTGGAGATCATGAAGAGTTCGATGTAAAAGGTTACATCGAAGCAGTCTTCATCATTTCTCCATGCGATTTTCAATTTAAATTGAGGGTTTTGTGTAACACACAATATGGTGGCACAGTTAGTTGGAATTTGTTCAAACAAGTTACTGTGGCGAATTCTATAACAGAGGCGAAGTATGTTGCCGCCTTTAAAGCGACAAAGAAGATGTTGAATCATATAGTTCATTCATGAACTTAGTATGGTTCCAAGATGGCTTTTGTCAATGGGACACTACTGCAAGTAGTTGCTCCATAACTCAGTCTGAGGAATCCAGGTTTGACCTGTGATTCACATACATACCAAGCCAAGTCCACACAAAATATGAATTTTGTGAAAGCGTGAAAATGCGAGGATATGCAAAGATACACACGGAGCTGAAGTCGTCAGATCCGTTGGATATCAGGCTATACCACATGCGAAGCATATTTTGCACCAATGTGCCATAGGTGTAAAGTGCATTAGCATTAACTAGATTATTGACTCTAGTGCAAGTGGGAGTCTGCAGGAGATATGCCCTAGAGGCAATAATAAATGTTATTGATTATCTCCTTGTTCATAATTAGGTTTATGTTCCATGCTATAACTGCTATGGTTCTCGAGTCTACAATAACCACGAGGCTCGGAGGAAGACTCATATGCACGTGTGGAATAATAAACGGTAAAATGTATTCCTAGTCTGGCCTCTAAGACTAGCTCAAGTGTTGCATGATGGTTCTGTTTTCCTGATCATGGACATGACTATGCCAGCAACTTTGAGGGCACAAATGTTAGAAGAACATTTGTGTTGAATCGACCCGATTGATGTTATGCTATGAGATACGTTCGTCACAAGTTTATGGTTAATAACACAGAGATGGTTAATGTTTGCATGATTCCTTAGACCATGAGAGTATCGAGTTTCTTCATGCTTGCTTCATGAACTTTGGGGTTTGTTAAACGTCATCCGTAAATGGATGGCTATTACGGCGGCTTACGGGTTCATGGAAAAGTATGTCAAGTAACTTGATAGCTCAAGATTGGGATTTGCTCCTCTGACGATGGAGAGATATCTCTGGGCCCTCTCAGTGTTACGGTATCCATCATCGTCTGGCCAGACACTTTGTGATTTGATCACAGGGATGCCGAAACACGGTAATGAGAAAAGAGAACAATACCGGTAACGAGGTAACTAGCATAGTGGACAAGTTGTTGATCCACGGGAATGCCAACATGTCTAACCTCGGGTATTTGTAACATATCGCGAAGCAACAGGAATAGCACACAGCAACTGGAGGTTCACTCGAATATTCATTCGTGTGGGTATAGGGGTCAATATGGGTGTCCACGGCTCCGATATTGATCATTGATCGGAAGGGGTTCCGTGTCATGTCTATACTTCACCAAACCTATAGGGTCACACGCTTAAGGGTCATCTATCTGCTGAATTCTAGGCAAGGAGTCCAAGAGAAAGTCACTAGAAATAGTTTCGGAGACAACGGAAGAGTTCCGAAGAGAGAACACCGAAAGAGTTTTGGTAAAACCGAAAAGTTGTTTCGGAATATATTATTAGGTCAAAAGGGGTTTTTGCACCGCCTGGAAATTTTCAGAGGATGCCAGAATTGGTCTGGGAACTTCTGGGAATTTTCGGAGAGAAAAACCGGAAATGTTTCGGAACACGCCCAGAATAATTTTAGAGGGTACCGGAAATGTTCTGGGACCTTCTAGAATTTTTCAGAAAAAACATTCGCGGAAAACATCTTGTCTCAGCGCGAGGGGACAAGATCCCACAAATCGGGGGTTGCTTGTTTGGTGGCTTTTTGTCTAGGGAGCATGCATGTTTCAAGGAGACATGTTGGTGGCTTGTTGGGGTGGGCCCCCCATGGGGGGGGACACATGTGTGGGCCGGCCCAAGGGTGTCCCCTTGGTGTCCCCATGATGCCCCACATGCATTACCATTTTGCCCTTTCATGTGTGACATGAATCTTGGGTATTTTGGTATTTCCTCCACCACCCCACCCCTTGCCTTGGCCTATAAAAGGAGGAGAAGGGGCTGCCATTCTCCTCATCCCCTTGATCTCATACACAACCCATGCATGATCTGGCATTCTCTCTCCCTCCCACGAAATAGTTTCGTAGTGCCGAAAGGCTGTCTGGGTTCCGGTGGGAACTAGTTCTGGACGGCGAAGCCCTGCCGGATAGATGACACCGTATGTGTGCAACTCTGTAGAGAGGTCGTAGTTTTGATCTTAGTGCCCGAGTTGCTGTTCGTGAGTGCATCCCGAAGGGCTGTCCAAGTGACGGTCCGAGTTCTGTGAGTCCTCTCGAAGGGCTGTCCGAGTGACCGCTCGAGTTTCGAAGGGCCTCCCGAAGGGTTGTCCGCAACACCGTCCGGGGGACTGTTCGACCACCTCCCGGAGGGCTGTCCGAAGGGAAGACGAGGGTATACATCCTCGCGGTTGGGAGGTTGTAAATCCTAGCTGCGGGGATCTGCACCGTCGATCGTCATCGACTCTACTTCCGCTGCACTACGAGTCGGTAACGAATATGATCAAACCTTGTATGAAATCTCCATAGTGGTCCTGGGCTGGTGCGTAGGTTGGAAATTTTTTGTTTTCTGCTGCGTTACCCTACAGTCAATCCCTCTACGGGTAACGGTGCCAGAAATTGTCAAGTTGGCGGGATAAAAATTGTATAGATTGGATGGATAGCTCTCGATAAAACGTGAAATAAAATAAATAGCAAAAAAGTGCAGTAAGGTATTTTTGGGTTTTTGGTATAATAGATCTAAAAATAAAAACAAATAAAAATAGATCTCAATGCAAATATGATAAAGAATAGACCCGGGGGCCGTAGATTTCACTAGTGGCTTCTCTCAAGAAAATAGCATACGGTGGGTAAACAAATTATTGTTGGGTAATTTATAGAAGATCGAGTAATTATGACGATATCCAGACAATGATCATTTCATAGGCATCACGTCCAAGATTAGTAGACCGACTCTTGCCTGCATCTACTACTATTACTCCACACATCGACTGCTATCCAGCATGCATCTAGTGTATTAAGTTCATGGAAAAACTGAGTAATGCAATAAGAACGATGACATGACTTTTGGCATTTAAAACGCCAAGGAGTGATCCCCCCCCCCCCCCCCCCCCCCCCCCCCCCCCCCCCCCCCCCCCCCCCCCCCCCCCCCCCCCCCCCCCCCCCCCCCCCCCCCCCCCCCCCCCCCCCCCCCCCCCCCCCCCCCCCCCCCCCCCCCCCCCCCCCCCCCCCCCCCCCCCCCCCCCCCCCCCCCCCCCCCCCCCCCCCCCCCCCCCCCCCCCCCCCCCCCCCCCCCCCCCCCCCCCCCCCCCCCCCCCCCCCCCCCCCCCCCCCCCCCCCCCCCCCCCCCCCCCCCCCCCCCCCCCCCCCCCCCCCCCCCCCCCCCCCCCCCCCCCCCCCCCCCCCCCCCCCCCCCCCCCCCCCCCCCCCCCCCCCCCCCCCCCCCCCCCCCCCCCCCCCCCCCCCCCCCCCCCCCCCCCCCCCCCCCCCCCCCCCCCCCCCCCCCCCCCCCCCCCCCCCCCCCCCCCCCCCCCCCCCCCCCCCCCCCCCCCCCCCCCCCCCCCCCCCCCCCCCCCCCCCCCCCCCCCCCCCCCCCCCCCCCCCCCCCCCCCCCCCCCCCCCCCCCCCCCCCCCCCCCCCCCCCCCCCCCCCCCCCCCCCCCCCCCCCCCCCCCCCCCCCCCCCCCCCCCCCCCCCCCCCCCCCCCCCCCCCCCCCCCCCCCCCCCCCCCCCCCCCCCCCCCCCCCCCCCCCCCCCCCCCCCCCCCCCCCCCCCCCCCCCCCCCCCCCCCCCCCCCCCCCCCCCCCCCCCCCCCCCCCCCCCCCCCCCCCCCCCCCCCCCCCCCCCCCCCCCCCCCCCCCCCCCCCCCCCCCCCCCCCCCCCCCCCCCCCCCCCCCCCCCCCCCCCCCCCCCCCCCCCCCCCCCCCCCCCCCCCCCCCCCCCCCCCCCCCCCCCCCCCCCCCCCCCCCCCCCCCCCCCCCCCCCCCCCCCCCCCCCCCCCCCCCCCCCCCCCCCCCCCCCCCCCCCCCCCCCCCCCCCCCCCCCCCCCCCCCCCCCCCCCCCCCCCCCCCCCCCCCCCCCCCCCCCCCCCCCCCCCCCCCCCCCCCCCCCCCCCCCCCCCCCCCCCCCCCCCCCCCCCCCCCCCCCCCCCCCCCCCCCCCCCCCCCCCCCCCCCCCCCCCCCCCCCCCCCCCCCCCCCCCCCCCCCCCCCCCCCCCCCCCCCCCCCCCCCCCCCCCCCCCCCCCCCCCCCCCCCCCCCCCCCCCCCCCCCCCCCCCCCCCCCCCCCCCCCCCCCCCCCCCCCCCCCCCCCCCCCCCCCCCCCCCCCCCCCCCCCCCCCCCCCCCCCCCCCCCCCCCCCCCCCCCCCCCCCCCCCCCCCCCCCCCCCCCCCCCCCCCCCCCCCCCCCCCCCCCCCCCCCCCCCCCCCCCCCCCCCCCCCCCCCCCCCCCCCCCCCCCCCCCCCCCCCCCCCCCCCCCCCCCCCCCCCCCCCCCCCCCCCCCCCCCCCCCCCCCCCCCCCCCCCCCCCCCCCCCCCCCCCCCCCCCCCCCCCCCCCCCCCCCCCCCCCCCCCCCCCCCCCCCCCCCCCCCCCCCCCCCCCCCCCCCCCCCCCCCCCCCCCCCCCCCCCCCCCCCCCCCCCCCCCCCCCCCCCCCCCCCCCCCCCCCCCCCCCCCCCCCCCCCCCCCCCCCCCCCCCCCCCCCCCCCCCCCCCCCCCCCCCCCCCCCCCCCCCCCCCCCCCCCCCCCCCCCCCCCCCCCCCCCCCCCCCCCCCCCCCCCCCCCCCCCCCCCCCCCCCCCCCCCCCCCCCCCCCCCCCCCCCCCCCCCCCCCCCCCCCCCCCCCCCCCCCCCCCCCCCCCCCCCCCCCCCCCCCCCCCCCCCCCCCCCCCCCCCCCCCCCCCCCCCCCCCCCCCCCCCCCCCCCCCCCCCCCCCCCCCCCCCCCCCCCCCCCCCCCCCCCCCCCCCCCCCCCCCCCCCCCCCCCCCCCCCCCCCCCCCCCCCCCCCCCCCCCCCCCCCCCCCCCCCCCCCCCCCCCCCCCCCCCCCCCCCCCCCCCCCCCCCCCCCCCCCCCCCCCCCCCCCCCCCCCCCCCCCCCCCCCCCCCCCCCCCCCCCCCCCCCCCCCCCCCCCCCCCCCCCCCCCCCCCCCCCCCCCCCCCCCCCCCCCCCCCCCCCCCCCCCCCCCCCCCCCCCCCCCCCCCCCCCCCCCCCCCCCCCCCCCCCCCCCCCCCCCCCCCCCCCCCCCCCCCCCCCCCCCCCCCCCCCCCCCCCCCCCCCCCCCCCCCCCCCCCCCCCCCCCCCCCCCCCCCCCCCCCCCCCCCCCCCCCCCCCCCCCCCCCCCCCCCCCCCCCCCCCCCCCCCCCCCCCCCCCCCCCCCCCCCCCCCCCCCCCCCCCCCCCCCCCCCCCCCCCCCCCCCCCCCCCCCCCCCCCCCCCCCCCCCCCCCCCCCCCCCCCCCCCCCCCCCCCCCCCCCCCCCCCCCCCCCCCCCCCCCCCCCCCCCCCCCCCCCCCCCCCCCCCCCCCCCCCCCCCCCCCCCCCCCCCCCCCCCCCCCCCCCCCCCCCCCCCCCCCCCCCCCCCCCCCCCCCCCCCCCCCCCCCCCCCCCCCCCCCCCCCCCCCCCCCCCCCCCCCCCCCCCCCCCCCCCCCCCCCCCCCCCCCCCCCCCCCCCCCCCCCCCCCCCCCCCCCCCCCCCCCCCCCCCCCCCCCCCCCCCCCCCCCCCCCCCCCCCCCCCCCCCCCCCCCCCCCCCGCATACCGTTCTTTGTGGCAAACCTATTTGCCTCGGTATAGTGAGGGAGGAAAACCCAATTACTTGGGATAACCTACAAAGTAGCACTTGTCTGATTTGGAATAGGTCTGTAACCTTTTACACAAGCCCCATATTCCAAATGTTAAGAAAAGATATAACATGGTTGGCCGTACCATACCATGTCGTCATTTCAACAGACCCGATGGAGCTCTTTTCAGTGTAAAAAGCTGCAGTCTCTAAAGCATCACTCTTTAAAAGGGGTAATGGCAAATTTATTTATGTCATCTTTGATCTTACCATGTCATAAATGGTTCGATTACATCTTCACGGACTTTCCACTTACAGTGGTGTTCTGGGAGGTGCAAGTTATGAAACCCTTTTCACAACTCATCAGACATTCGCTAAACTTGTAACTCAAATATTTCTTTCTGCAATCGAATTGTAGAAACACAATTTTCTTGTTACAATAACTTCTACTTCGTTTTTGAAAACCTTTCGAACGATTTCAAAAGATCCAGACTTACGTCTCATCAAGTAAATATCCATATATCTACTTGAGTCATTTCTGAAGATAGACAAATCCACCACTAACAACATTTATCGGACTACACACATCAAATGCATGATTACCAATAAGTTTGTTGTTCATTCCTTATGGCCTGTGAACGGTATTTCAGTCACTTCTCTTTTCGGAGGAAAGTTGCAAGTGTCAGATGATTCAAAATCAAACGACTTCAAAATCCATCATAATGGAATTTTCCATGCGGGTTTCTCCAATGTGACCAAATGCAGTGCCACACTCGTGTGGTATTCTTTTAGTCTTTATGACATTTAGCGTCAGTGTTATGGATGTATCATATTACCATCAATATTCATAACATACGTCCCATCGATGATGGAAGTATGGCCCTTCATGTTTTTCATAATACTGAACAACAATTGTTCTTTTATGAACAACCTTTTTGCAACAACACTGTGCAAGGGGCTAGAGTGTAAAACTCTAAAATGAATTATGAATGTAAATCCAGAGGTAATATATTATTATCAACATTCATAACATACATCTCATTCATAATGAAAGTATGGCCCTTATGTTATTCATAACACCGAACATCAAAAGTTCTCTTATGAACAATCTTCTTGCAAGATACCTTATGCAAAGGGCTAGAGTGTGAAACTGTAAAATGAATTATGAAATTAAATACATAGGTAATACACCGATGGAAGGTATAGTAACATTTACTATGTTCCATGTGTGTATCTCAACCTCATTCCTGGCTAGTCTTTCAGGCCATAGTAGTTCTTACATCGAGTTGCAAAAGAATGCAATCGAGCGGGTATCTTTGTGATTGTCTCACAATACCCAAGAATTAGTGATTAACATGTTTAACCATAATTCCCAAGTACTATATCTTTGACCAGCCTTCTATACATCAAAAACTTGTATGACATTCATACATGAGCTGGATATTCCAGTCTTCTTTCTTATTGCCTTTATACTTTTAATAGTTTAACTTTTAGTATTTCTCCTACTTCCAGAAGAAGCACCCAACTTAAGAGTGGCGTTAGCCCCGGACTTCCTAGGCGTGAAAGTTTCACTAACACCCTTCGGACACTTCCTTTCGCTTTAAGTCATTGTTTTATTCACCTTTCATCATATGACAGGCGTTCTTCTGGATCCCTCTCTTATCAGTCTAATGCATAGTAAACTCCTTTACTAATAGTTTGCAAACAAACATTTCTTTGGATATCTCATATCTTTTAGCCTTTGTCTGTCCCTGAAAATGATTTTCAGATTCCATGAATATCACATAACTATCCAAACTTTCGAAGTTCGGGTCTCATGGAAGCAAACATATTGCACTTGACTGAAACAGAATTCTAGCTTTTGGATCGAAGGACGAGAGTCACATGATCCATAGCATAAGCGAGAGAATATCGAAAGTATGCGATAGGACAAAGTCCTTCTCGGCACTCTTGGGGACAATCCTCACATTATGTTACCAACCGTAAAGTTTTAACCAGATATTTAACAACTATTCAAAATAAATAGGGAAGGTGGAAACGCGAGCCATTATTCTACAACTATTTCGCAAATCACACTTAGACAGTGTCCAAAATTAATTGCACTGAGAATTAAACAAGTCAATTCTACAGTGCGCTCCCACTCAAATCAATATCTCTCATAATTGATCGTGAGTGATTCAAGATCCGCATTTCAATTCCACGCCATTGATGGGAACATCACTGATGATGGGAACTTCAATCGGTAGGCCAACATGCCGATCACATCTCTATGCGACTCTTGTTCATCTTTCGATGGGCGTGTTCCGAGCTCAGGACTTTCAAGCTAGAACGTCAAGACAACCAAGTGATCTCTCTGCGAGGTCTCAACTCACCCGCCTCACCATCCCTAATTGTTTGTACTCATGGAAACATGACGCACTCCGAAAAGTTAGGTGCCGTGACGGTGCTACACTTGGGAGAACACTAACTACTTGATATTTTTGTGAGAGATCACCCTAATAAAAGCGACTACTTCGCAATCAAGAAGGGTGCATCATAAGGGATAAACATCTCAGGCAATTCATAATAGCATGATATGGTATAGCCCTTTCTGACGGAGAAGTCTTGTATTTCTTCGTCTTCGGCATTCGCGTCGGTGTTCACCTTTGCGAAGATTGCCACCACCTTGTCGATGCACCACATAATATTGCTATCTCTATAGTTAATAAAATAAGTGCATTGCATAAGGTTGACACGCAGGTCATTAAAGTGCAATCATATGGCTCCAGCCATCATGCCGAATCATGACACGTAGGTCATGTTAATCAGTTTACATCATATAGTCATCTCATACATAATCAAATTATTATGAGCACTGCTATACCACATCATATGCACATGCAAACCCTCCTGCAAAACCAAGTTAGACGTCTCTAATCGGTTCATGCAAAAACTGGTTTTACGTGGCTTCTAAGGTTTCGAAACAAACCGAAGCTACCAACGTCCATCATCAAGTATGATAATTCAAGTCGCTAGATTAACAACACGGGGTGTATGAAACACGAGATAATAAAATCTCGAGCCCCATACTAAACTTCGTCATACGCATGACCCCCGTGTAGATCATATCTGCATTGCCCTTTCGTCTGCGAAACATCCATCCCCCCCCCCCCCCCCCCCCCCCCCCCCCCCCCCCCCCCCCCCCCCCCCCCCCCCCCCCCCCCCCCCCCCCCCCCCCCCCCCCCCCCCCCCCCCCCCCCCCCCCCCCCCCCCCCCCCCCCCCCCCCCCCCCCCCCCCCCCCCCCCCCCCCCCCCCCCCCCCCCCCCCCCCCCCCCCCCCCCCCCCCCCCCCCCCCCCCCCCCCCCCCCCCCCCCCCCCCCCCCCCCCCCCCCCCCCCCCCCCCCCCCCCCCCCCCCCCCCCCCCCCCCCCCCCCCCCCCCCCCCCCCCCCCCCCCCCCCCCCCCCCCCCCCCCCCCCCCCCCCCCCCCCCCCCCCCCCCCCCCCCCCCCCCCCCCCCCCCCCCCCCCCCCCCCCCCCCCCCCCCCCCCCCCCCCCCCCCCCCCCCCCCCCCCCCCCCCCCCCCCCCCCCCCCCCCCCCCCCCCCCCCCCCCCCCCCCCCCCCCCCCCCCCCCCCCCCCCCCCCCCCCCCCCCCCCCCCCCCCCCCCCCCCCCCCCCCCCCCCCCCCCCCCCCCCCCCCCCCCCCCCCCCCCCCCCCCCCCCCCCCCCCCCCCCCCCCCCCCCCCCCCCCCCCCCCCCCCCCCCCCCCCCCCCCCCCCCCCCCCCCCCCCCCCCCCCCCCCCCCCCCCCCCCCCCCCCCCCCCCCCCCCCCCCCCCCCCCCCCCCCCCCCCCCCCCCCCCCCCCCCCCCCCCCCCCCCCCCCCCCCCCCCCCCCCCCCCCCCCCCCCCCCCCCCCCCCCCCCCCCCCCCCCCCCCCCCCCCCCCCCCCCCCCCCCCCCCCCCCCCCCCCCCCCCCCCCCCCCCCCCCCCCCCCCCCCCCCCCCCCCCCCCCCCCCCCCCCCCCCCCCCCCCCCCCCCCCCCCCCCCCCCCCCCCCCCCCCCCCCCCCCCCCCCCCCCCCCCCCCCCCCCCCCCCCCCCCCCCCCCCCCCCCCCCCCCCCCCCCCCCCCCCCCCCCCCCCCCCCCCCCCCCCCCCCCCCCCCCCCCCCCCCCCCCCCCCCCCCCCCCCCCCCCCCCCCCCCCCCCCCCCCCCCCCCCCCCCCCCCCCCCCCCCCCCCCCCCCCCCCCCCCCCCCCCCCCCCCCCCCCCCCCCCCCCCCCCCCCCCCCCCCCCCCCCCCCCCCCCCCCCCCCCCCCCCCCCCCCCCCCCCCCCCCCCCCCCCCCCCCCCCCCCCCCCCCCCCCCCCCCCCCCCCCCCCCCCCCCCCCCCCCCCCCCCCCCCCCCCCCCCCCCCCCCCCCCCCCCCCCCCCCCCCCCCCCCCCCCCCCCCCCCCCCCCCCCCCCCCCCCCCCCCCCCCCCCCCCCCCCCCCCCCCCCCCCCCCCCCCCCCCCCCCCCCCCCCCCCCCCCCCCCCCCCCCCCCCCCCCCCCCCCCCCCCCCCCCCCCCCCCCCCCCCCCCCCCCCCCCCCCCCCCCCCCCCCCCCCCCCCCCCCCCCCCCCCCCCCCCCCCCCCCCCCCCCCCCCCCCCCCCCCCCCCCCCCCCCCCCCCCCCCCCCCCCCCCCCCCCCCCCCCCCCCCCCCCCCCCCCCCCCCCCCCCCCCCCCCCCCCCCCCCCCCCCCCCCCCCCCCCCCCCCCCCCCCCCCCCCCCCCCCCCCCCCCCCCCCCCCCCCCCCCCCCCCCCCCCCCCCCCCCCCCCCCCCCCCCCCCCCCCCCCCCCCCCCCCCCCCCCCCCCCCCCCCCCCCCCCCCCCCCCCCCCCCCCCCCCCCCCCCCCCCCCCCCCCCCCCCCCCCCCCCCCCCCCCCCCCCCCCCCCCCCCCCCCCCCCCCCCCCCCCCCCCCCCCCCCCCCCCCCCCCCCCCCCCCCCCCCCCCCAATTAGGTAGTAGATGAGTTCTATTACTGAAAATTATTTGTGCGGGTAGCAGAAGAAATATGTTACCCGATGTTCTTGTTGCTTCCCTGGAATTTGCATATTTCTGATCTTGATAACAGTATGGTGGAGTTTCAATGTTCTGGCAATCCGCGATCCTGATTGATCAACGAAGTGCTAACAGTTCATTGAATTCCATCGTAGTTAAAAAGAAAGATGAAATTTCGCAGATGAAAGGGCAATGCAGATATGATCTACACAGGGGTCATGCATATGACGAAGTTCAGTATGGGGCTCGAGATTTTATTATCTCGTGTTTCATACACCCCGTGAAGTTAATCTAGCGACTTGAATTATCATACTTGATGATGGACGTTGGTAGCTTCGGTTTGTTTCGAAACCTTAGAAGCCATGAAAAACAAGTTTTTGCATGAACCGATTAGAGGCGTCTAACTTGGTTTTGCAGGAGGGTTTACATGTGCATTTGATGTGGTATAGCAGTGCTCATAATAATTTGATTATGTATGAGATGACTATATGATGTAAATTGATTAACATGACCTGCGTGTCATGATTCGGCATGATGGCTGGAGCCATATGATTGCACTTTAATGACCTGCGTGTCAACCTTGTTGTAATGCATTATTCTATTAGCTATAGAGATAGCAATATTATGTGGTCCATCGACAAGGTGGTGGCAATCTTCGTGAAGGTGAACACTGACGCGAATGCCGAAGACGAAGAAATGCAAGACTTCTCCGTCAGAAAGGGTTATACCATATCATGCTATTATGAAGGGGGGGGGGGGGGGGGGGGGGGGGGGGGGGGGGGGGGGGGGGGGGGGGGGGGGGGGGGGGGGGGGGGGGGGGGGGGGGGGGGGGGGGGGGGGGGGGGGGGGGGGGGGGGGGGGGGGGGGGGGGGGGGGGGGGGGGGGGGGGGGGGGGGGGGGGGGGGGGGGGGGGGGGGGGGGGGGGGGGGGGGGGGGGGGGGGGGGGGGGGGGGGGGGGGGGGGGGGGGGGGGGGGGGGGGGGGGGGGGGGGGGGGGGGGGGGGGGGGGGGGGGGGGGGGGGGGGGGGGGGGGGGGGGGGGGGGGGGGGGGGGGGGGGGGGGGGGGGGGGGGGGGGGGGGGGGGGGGGGGGGGGGGGGGGGGGGGGGGGGGGGGGGGGGGGGGGGGGGGGGGGGGGGGGGGGGGGGGGGGGGGGGGGGGGGGGGGGGGGGGGGGGGGGGGGGGGGGGGGGGGGGGGGGGGGGGGGGGGGGGGGGGGGGGGGGGGGGGGGGGGGGGGGGGGGGGGGGGGGGGGGGGGGGGGGGGGGGGGGGGGGGGGGGGGGGGGGGGGGGGGGGGGGGGGGGGGGGGGGGGGGGGGGGGGGGGGGGGGGGGGGGGGGGGGGGGGGGGGGGGGGGGGGGGGGGGGGGGGGGGGGTCTTGAATCACTCACAATCAATTATGAGAGATATTGATTTGAGTGGGAGCGCACTGCAGAATTAACTTGTTTAATTCTCAGTGCAATTAATTTTGAACATTGTCTAAGTGTGATTTGCAAAATAGTTGTAGAATAATGACTCGTGTTTCGACCTTCCCTATTAATATTGAATAGCTGTTAAATATCTGGTTAAATCTTTACGGTTGGTAACGTAATGTGAGGATTGTCCTCAAGAGTGCCGAGAAGGACTTTTTTCTATCGCATACTTTTGGTATTCTCCCGCTAATGCTTTGGATCATGTGACTCTCGTCCTTCGATCCAAAAGCTAGAATTCCGTTTCAGTCAAGTGCAATATGTTTGCTTCCATGAGACCCGAACTTCGAAAGTTTGGATAGTTATGTGATATTCATGGAATCTGAAAATCTTTTTCAGAGACAGACAAAAGCTAAAAGATATGAGATATCCAAAGCAATATTTGTTTGCAAACTATTAGTAAAGGTGTTTACTATGCATTAGACTGATAAGAGAGGGATCCAGAAGAACGCCTGTCATATGATGAAAGGTGAATAAAACAACAACTTAAAGAGAAAGGAAGTGTCCGAAGGGTGTTAGTAAGACTTTCACACCTAGGAAGTCCGGGGCTAAACGCCACTCTTAAGTTGAGTACTTCTTCTGAGAGTAGGAGAAATACTAAAAGTTAAACTGTTAGAAGTATAAAGGCAAAAGGAAAGAAGACTGGAATATCCAGCTCATGTATGAATGTCATATAAGTTTTTGATGTGTAGAAGGCTGGTCAAAGATATAGTTCTTGGGAATTATGGTTAAACATGTTAATCACTAATTCTTGGGTATTGTGAGTTAATCACAAAGATACTCGCTCGATTGCATTCTGTTGCAACTCGATGTAAGAACTACTATGGCCTGAAAGACTAGCTAGGAATGAGGTTTAGGTATACACAGGGAACATAGTAAATGTTACTATACCTTCCATCGGTGTATTACCGTCTGTATTTATTTTCATAATTCATTTAGAGTTTTATACACTCTAGCCCTTTGCATAAGGTATCTTGCAAGAAGGTTGTTCATAAGAGAACTTCTGATGTTCGATGTTATGAACAACATAAGGGCCATACTTTCATTATGAATGAGATGTATGTTATGAATGTTGATAATAATATATTACCTCTGTGTTTACTTTCATAATTCATTTTAGAGTTTCATACACTCTAGCCCATTGCACAATGTTTGTTGCAAAAGAGTTGTTCATAAAAACAACAATTGTTGTTCAGTATTATGAATAACATGAAGGGCCATGCTT
The DNA here is from genome assembly GCA_036873465.1 of Thinopyrum obtusiflorum. NCBI lineage: Eukaryota > Viridiplantae > Streptophyta > Magnoliopsida > Poales > Poaceae > Thinopyrum > Thinopyrum obtusiflorum. The sequence continues at coordinate 14,082 of JAAAWM010010631.1, forward strand.
CCACCAAGATGGGATGTATGTTATGAATATTGATGGAAATATGATACATCCATGACACCGACGCTAAATGTCGCAAAGACTAAAAGAATACCACACAAGTGTGGCACTGCATTTGGTCACATTGGAGAAACCCGCAAGAAAAAATTCCATTATGATGGATTTTGAGGTCGTTTGATTTTGAATCATCTGACACTTGCAATTTTTCTCCGAAAAGTAAAGTGACTAAAATACCGTTCCTAGGCCATAAGGAATGAGCAACAAACTTATTGGTGATCATACATTTGATGTGTGTAGTCCGATAAATGTTGTTGGTAGTGGATTTATCTATCATCAGAAATGACTCAAGTAGGTATATGGATATTTACTTGATGAGACGTAAGTCTGGATCTTTTGAAATCATTCGAAAGGTTTTTAAAAATGAAGTAGAAATTATTGTAACAAGAAAATTATGTTTCTACAATTCGATTGCAGAAAAGAATATTTGAGTTACAAGTTTAGCGAATGTCTGATGAGTTGTGAAAGGGGTTTCATAACTTGCACCTCCCGGAACACCACTGCAAGTGGAAAGTCCGTGAAGATGTAATCGAACCATTTATGACATGGTAAGATCAAAGATGACATAAATAGATTTGCCATTATCCCTTTTAAAGATTGATGCTTTAGAGACTGCGGCTTTTACACTGAAAAGAGCTCCATCGGGTCTGTTGAAATGACGCCATGGTATGGTACACCCAACCATGTTATATATTTTCTTAACATTTGGAATATGGGGATTGTGTAAAAGGTTACAGACCTATTCCAAATCAGACAAGTGCTACTTTGTAGGTTATCCCAAGTAATTGGGTTTTTCCCCACCACTAATACGGAGGCAAATAGGTTTGCCACAAAGAGCGGTATGCTTTTTGAAGAAAATGGTTCTTTCAAAAAGGCGAGTGGGAGAACAGTGCAACTCGACGAGATAACCAGTATCTTCATCATCAGATCAAAGGAAAGGAACCTTGGAAGTAATTCCAGAGTTTCCTACTGTGACTGATACGGAAGTCTACAATAAAATGTATGGACTTCAGTCGAACTTGCAGCTGAACCACGTAGGCAAGGCTCGTGCAAACCTCTCAGGTGCGCAAACGAGATATTGTTGTTAGACAACAGTATACCTACGATACACAAGGAAGCGTTGATGGGCCCTGACTCCGGAATTGGCTAAATGCCAATACAATCTGAGATAGTTTCCATATAAGTGATTCAAGATTAAAATCTTGATACACCTTTCGGAAGACTTAGAGTCTAACGAATATTTATGGAACTAAAAACTGATACGGATAAAAATGTTTTATCCATAAAGCTTGACTTGTTGCAACAAACAAGTTCAAGGAGTTGACTACAATGAGATTGTCTCACCGTAGCGATGCTTAAAGTCGGTTCGGGTTGAACTAGCAATTAATACATATTTCAATCATGAGATATGAAAAATGGATGACGAAAGGATCTGATGGAAATGAAACCTAGGACTTGCATGTGTTAGAGTCCAAGATATTTTGTCATTCCAGAGGATGCTAGTAAGGGTGCAAACTTCAGAGTTCCAGCGATGGACAGAAGAGAGCAAAATGGAGTTGGAATCTTCGTGTTTTGATGAAATGGTCAAAGTGGTTTGACTTCATCAATGGGTAACGAAGATGCTTGTGGTTTCAAGAAAGTAAGTGGGAGCATAATAACATTTCTAAAAACCTTGTGTGCTTGACACATTGGTAATTGGAAATAAATTTCTTGACACGAATTAGGACTTCATTTGAAAATAGTTTTTCAATGAAGTGCTTGGGCTAAATAGCCTCAATATTAGGCGTGATGATCTATGGAGATAGATTTACCTAATAGGGCTTAAGCAATGAATACATATTGACAAGATGCTAAAACCTTTTAGCATTTAAAATGCCAAGGAGTGATTCTTGCCGAAGTCACATGGAAAGAGTTTTTGCAAGACTCGGTGTTCCATAACACTGATGAGTAAAATACATGATGGAGGTTCCACACACTCTTGTGTTTGGATTAATCATGTATTCCATGGTATGTAAAACAACCAGATATGTCCAATACTCCCAAGGTGTTGCGAGTATAGATACCAAAGTGATCAAAAGTACTGATCATAAGACAACAGTGAAAAGTGTCATTGAGTGCAAGAGTAGCACTAATGACATGTTTTCTCGCAAGCGGAGATCATGAAGAGTTCGTTGTAAAATGTTACATCGATACAGTCTTCATCTTTTCTCCGTGCGATTTTCGATTTAAATTGAGGGTTTTGTGTAACACACAATATGGTGGCACAGTTAGTTGGAATTGTTCAAACTAGTTACTGTGGCGAATTCTATAACAAGGGCTAAGTATGTTGACGCTTTAGAAGCGACAAACAAGATGTTGAATCATATAGTTCATTCATGAACTTAGTATGGTTCCAAGATGGCTTTTGTCAATGGGACACTACTGTAGGTAGTTGCTCCATAACTCAGTCTGAGGAATCCAGGTTTGACCTGTGATTCACATACATACAAAGCCAAGTCCACACAAAATATGAATTTTGTGAAAGCGTGAAAACGCGAGGATATGCAAAGCTGCACAGGGAACTGAAGTCGTCAGATCCATTGGATATCAGGCTATACCACAAGCGAAGCATTTTTACACCAATGTGCCACAGGTGTAAAGTGCATTAGCATTAACTAGATTATTGACTCTAGTGCAAGTGGGAGTCTATAGGAGATATGCCCTAGAGGCAATAATAAATGTTATTAATTATCTCCCTGTTCATAATTAAGTTTATATTCCATGCTATAACTGCTATGGTTCCCGAGCCCGTATATCCATAAAGGCTCTGGGGAAAACCCATGTGCACGTGTGGTATAATAAACGGTAAAATGTATTCCTAGCCGTGCCTCTAAGACTAGCTCAAGTGTTGCATGATGATTATGTTTTCCCAATCATGGGCATGTCTATGCCAGCAACTTTGAGGGCACAATGTTAGCAGAACATTTGTGTTGAATCGACCCGAATTGATGTTATGCTATGAGATACATTCGTCATGAGTTAATGGTTAATAACACAGAGATGGTTAACGTTTGCATGATTCCTTAGACGATGAGAGTATCGATTTTCTTCATGCTTGATTCATGAACTTTGGGGTTTGTTAAACGTCATCCGTAAATGGATGGCTATTACGGCGGCTTACGGGTTCATGGGAAAGTGTGTCAAGGAGCTTGATAGCTCAAGATTGAGATTTGCTCCTCCGACGATGGAGATATCTCTGGGCCCTCTCGGTGTTACGATATCCATCATCGTCTGGCCAGACACAGGGTGATTTGATCACAGAGATGCCGAAACACGGTAACGAGAAAAGAGAACAATACCGGTAACGAGGTAACTAGCATAGTGGACAAGTTGTTGATCCATGGGAATGCCAACATGTCTCACCTCGGGTATTTGTAACATATCACGAAGCAAAAGGAATAGCACACCGCAACTGGAGGTTCACTCGAATATTCATTCGTGTGGGTATAGGGGTCAATATGGGTGTCCACGGCTCCGATGTTGATCATTGATCGGAAGGGGTTCCAGGTCATGTCTATACTTCACCAAACCTATAGGGTCACACGCTTAAGGGTCATCTATTTGCTGAATACTAGACAGGGAGTCTGAGAGAAAATCACCGGAAAAGTTTCGGACACCGAAAAAGTTCCGCAGAGAGAGGTCACCGGATGAGTTCCGGTGAAACTGAAAAGTTGTTTCAGAGGATACCATTAAGTCAAATTGGTTTCGGCACATGCCTGATAATTCTTGGAGGGTGCCAGAATCATTCTGGAAACTTTCTGGAATTTTCGGAGATGAAAATCGGAAATGTTCCGGAGCTACCGGAACCACTTCAGATGCTTTTCGCAGATGAAATCACTAATCTAGAATTGTTCCAGAATGCATTGAAAATTATTTTAGTGGGTACTGGAAATGTTCTAAGCCCACATAAATATTTTCAGTTCAAACGGACGTTGAAAAATGTCGTCGTGAATAGTGAAAGTGCTTTTTGGATAATTTTTTGGAAAGCCACCTTTTGGGGCTTTTCCCAAAAGGCTTCTAGATGAACTTGGGGACTAAGGAACCCCTTTGGGGGGCCCCCATGAGGGGTGGCCGGCCACACATGTGGAGCTCCATGGAGCTCCACTTGCCTTCCCATTTTACCCTTATGAAGGATCCATGTGATGGGTTTTTTGGGTATTTTTTCCCATGGGCTTTTCCTATAAATAGAGGTGGAGGGGCAGCCCTCCACACTCACTCATTCTCACATTCATGCCATTGCAATGATCTGGCTTCTTCTCTCCCTCCCCGCGAAATAGTTTCGTAGAGCCGAAAGGCCGCCTGGGTTCCGGCAGGAACTAGTTCTGGACGGCGAAGGCCTGCCAGATAGATGACACCGTATGTGTGCAACTCTATAGAGAGATCATAGTTTCGATCTTAGTGCCCGAGGGGCTGTTCGAGAGTGCCTCCCGAAGGGCTGTCCAAGTAACGGTCCGAGTTCTGTGAGTCCTCCTGAAGGGCTGTCCGAGTGACCGTCCGAGTTTCGAAGGTCCTCCCGAAGGGCTGTCCGCGACACCGTCCGGGGGACTGTTCGACCGCCTCCCGAAGTGCTGTCCGGGGCGCGGATGAGGGTATACATCCTCGCGGTTGGGAGGTTGTAAATCCTAGTTGTGGGGATCTGCACCGCCGATCGTCATCGACTCTACTTCCGCTGCGCTACGAGTCGGTAACGAAAATGATCAAACCTTGTATGCAGTCTCCATAGTGGTCCTGGGCTGGTGCGTAGATCGGAAAATTTTTGTTTTCTGCTGCGTTACCCTACATGCAGGCCCTCTCAGGTGTATGCAGCGACAAATGCTATAATTAAAGCAACAAACTTAGAAGATGTCAACTGTACTCAGCAGCAAGAAAGCAAACAAGCACAGGCACAACTACAAGCTTGTCCAACATTTTCACAGACTCAGGGCTCTAATAAACTTGCAGGAAATTTCATCTTTTGTGACGCAGCATGGGAGAGAGGTGCAGATTCAGTAATGAGCCAAGCTGGCTTAGGAGTAATCATCAACTTTCAAAACAATCATCACCTTCAGCAGCTACATGTCTCCGCACTTTCGCCTCCAGCATCATCACCTCTTCAAGCTGAAACCTATGGGCTTCTCCTAGCTACAAAACTAGCAGACCTTCTTCAGGTTCAGAGCCCACAATTTTACACTGACTGCTCGGTGTTAGCTTCCGCAGCAGGGTCACCAACAGTATTTGCTGCTCCAGGACATTGGGAGAACAGACCTCTCATTGCAGCAATCCAAGCCTCTCCCTCTTTCAGGTGCGACAGGATCACTCACATCACCAGGAGCAACAATGTAAAAGCGGATCATCAAGCTCGCTTAGCTCTTCGTATTCAAAATAGATCCTTAGTTGTTCGTTGTTTATGTACACAAGCAGGACAATGTCCTGGCAAGGACATCCTTTCTGGTTCTAGCGTGATTCCCTTTACGCTTCTTTCTGTAAAATGCACCTAATGTGAATAAAGTCTGGTATGTTAAAAAAAAGTCATAATGATAAACACATGCATGCAGACACAACAAATTTTTGTATTTGTACAACCGCCTACTGCATGCATTAAGCGGTCGTGAGAGTTGCATGCACGTGATCACATCATCAATCCAAGCATGCATGCACAGAAAAATTCAAAACCTGATCCTGTCACCACCGCCGGACAGAACGCATGTTGACCAGGAAATTCGTTACGCGCACCAACAAGGCCCGTACACACGTTAAGAAAATCTTGACCAACGTTATACATCCACCGCGAATTTCTACACGGCGAGCGCCCAAAATAATACACGCGTCACCATGCAGACAGCCCAAGAGATGCTTTCACCCAAGTGGTTAAACGTCAAGGCAAAAACTTTCCGAGATATAGTGGTCTGGGTATGCATGAAGTTAGTGGACAAAAGTAGTGGCGCGAGTTGCATGGCGCGACTTCCTAACCTTGTGTATAAATATTTCCGTTGAGTAATGAAAAGAAAACCGTGAGGGCAACCAGAGAATGTAGTCTACGTAGTCACGAAGGAGGAGTGTGTCTGTGCAAAACAAGTTATATTCTTCCTTGGTGTATGTGTATGTGCGTGTGTGATACAACTAGAGAAAAATATAGAGATATTGTGAGACAGAAGAGCGGAGCCGTGCGATTCAGCTCGAACAATTTAGATCAAGAGAGATGGAGTAACACCCCTACGTTGACTGAGAATAGTGCCCATGGATGTCCACACCAGCGACAACTCCGGCAGTATATATATGCTCGTTGCTCATAGCCTAAGTGCACAGTTTTACTGATCTACAAGAGGACCTTCCTATTCTTAGCCCATGGAGAGATCATCATGCCCTTCAAAACCCTCTTCCTCCTCCAGTTTCTTCTTCTCTCTCAACTTCTGGAAGCATGGATACTACGTGAATAACAAGTGCATACACACGCATATATGGTTCATGGATATATTTTCTTGGTCTGTTGAATTTCCGTTTACTAACAGGACATTTTATCTTAGTTTTGCCCACTTGAGGTGATGCATATGACTACAAGCGCCTTCTCACGTCAGATGGCGATGATGATGGTGCAGTGTTGTCTTCACCACGGCTGAACCTGAACCAACAATGTGATGGCGTGTTGGAGCAGACTAATTTAGGAAGAAGAAGAACAATTATTTGTAGCTAACAGAACAAATGCAAACAAGCCATGGTCCACGCCTCTCACGAATCGTGCCATCCCACGACTCACCCGAACTGACGATGGACACGCACGCAGGAACAGACTCGATCGGTCGGACTCGCACGCACATACCGTTATTCATTGTCACGTGAAGAAAAAATGAGCTAGCTAGGACAAGGTAGGTAGTAGCTACGTTTATGGATCAGACGACATAATGATGGCATAATGATGACATGAGTTTAGCTCTCCCACGACGGGGACCTTGGTAGTGACACATTCTGATCGGGTAGCTGCAACAACTGGGGCAACAAGATTTGTAGAAAATTAAGATATTGCAGATGCATGAAAATATAATCACAGAAAGGAGAACTGGAGGTGACCAGAGTTCGTAGGTTCACCTCCCCTCCGCCTGCCGCTCTGGCAGCGGGAGGGAGGCGGGAGGGATGGGGAACCTCGGACCTTCGTGCGTAACGTGTACATAAGGGTAGGAGTAAGCAGCGGCACCGCGTCGGAGTAGTATGTCCCAGCTCCTTCTTAAGTCTTAACCCATCGTCCTCTTTCCCCAAAAATATTCTCTAATTTTCGGGGTGCATGGGATGATGGGAATAGATATGTTGTGTAGAGAGGCACATCAAATTAATAAAGAGTGATTTTGATTAATTGATAGGTGGAAATTAATGGTAAAAAACTGAGGGGACACCAATATTCGTGGGGCTCTAATCCTATATACCTAAATAGTTGATCCCCACTAACTTCAATTATCTCAACATGCAACTATGCCACCTTATCATGCTACCATGCATGCTACTCATATTCAACACTAACGTCAATTATCTCAACATGCAACCATGTCATCTCACCATGCCGCCATCCATGGGAAAACACCCCCATTAAAATGAATCATGCATGCTACTCATATTCAGTAAATATTCTACAACTATAGAATAATAAAGGGGGGGGGGGGGGGGGGGGGGGGGGGGGGGGGGGGGGGGGGGGGGGGGGGGGGGGGGGGGGGGGGGGGGGGGGGGGGGGGGGGGGGGGGGGGGGGGGGGGGGGGGGGGGGGGGGGGGGGGGGGGGGGGGGGGGGGGGGGGGGGGGGGGGGGGGGGGGGGGGGGGGGGGGGGGGGGGGGGGGGGGGGGGGGGGGGGGTAATAATAATAATAATAATAATATATACGATAAGCATGAACGGAGCCTGCAGGCCGGAGTTTATTTATTAATTAAATTATATATACCAGTAGAGAGGGAAAGAGCAGAGAAACACCCCACGCGGATAATACTAGCACGCATGCACGTATGCGCGCATAGTACCATATACTCCAAATACCACAGTAACACCACTGTCCACTGGTTGGTGCAATAGACATGCATGTACTACCATGTATGCATAGTTTGAGCTGTAACTTTTATATCTGCCTGACATATCTTATCGGTTGGAGAAACGCACGAAATACATCCATCATTTCCCCCGGACGGCTCCGTGGATGTCCTTCGGCTTCAGGTTGTTGGTGTCAGGGAATTCAGCTCCTGGATCACTCAAACGCACACGATCTGGTGGACATGAAGAACACGAACGCACGGGAGACACAGGAGACGAACTCAGCAGCTTTTGCGACGCGCACTAATTGCGTCTTTTCTGTTTTTTTTTTTCTTTTATTCTCTCAGGCAGCACGTACAACAGATGGTGGCCTATTCCATCGCTAAGTCTCCGCTCGATCCTATTTGCCCATGCCATCCCACGGAAGATCGCTCGGAAGCTGACCAAGACAACTACGACTCAAACTAATCCTGTGCGTGCACATACTCACGTGACAGGGCCTATTTTGTTTGCACCAAGCAAACTATAAACAGGAAAGCTATGAACACATGCTACATCACAGCAACGTGCCATCCTACTGGGACATGAAAACCAACATGACAAGAGATAAAATGCAACGAGGTTAATATCACAACAGTTGGTGTCTGTAATCACGCGGTGGTGGTGCAGATGACGACCCCGGCGGAGACCTTTGCTGCTCCTGTGCGTCATCTTCGTCGGGCCGGTGGCGGTGCGGTGACACCTGGTGCGGTGACGGCCCGGCTTTGGCGCCGGCGGCGTATACTTGGAAGGCCTGTCCAGTGCATCACCATCATCATCGACCAGGTTTAGGCTCAGGTTCAGACGTTGCGAAGACAACACTGCGCCATCATCATGTCCATCCGACACGACATGGCGCTTGTAGTGGTATGCATCACCTCAAGTAGTGGGCAAAAGTCAGAGAAAATGTCCATGAATCATGTATGCGTACGGATGCACTCGGTACTCACCTTGTATCTGTGCTTCCAGAAGTTGAGATAGCAGGAGGAAGAGGAAGAATAGGGGCTTTGAAGGGGACCATGATCTCTCCATGGACTAAGAATAGGTAGGTCCTCTTGTAGATCAGTAAAACCGTGCACTTAGGCTGTGAGCAACGAGCATATATATACTACCGGGGTAGTGCTCACTCGTGTGGACATCCATGAGCAGTATTCTCAGTCAATGCAGGGGTCTTACTCCATCTCTCGCCGACAAAGTGCCAAAGGGATTTCCTTTAAGACCAAAGGCCTCTGATGAGCCTCCCAAGGATACATTTGACCCAGGAACACTAGAATAGGATCGGGCATTTAGATGAGACCGTAGGATCAACTTACAAAAGTCATATTTAGAAATTGTGAAAAAATCTGAATTTTTACAACATACCAAGAGTGGTATATCTACAACACCAAAAGATTTCAGATCAAAATTCGATCTATAGTCAGCGAATCCAAAAAAGACAAATTCGACTGTGAAAGATGTCAGTTTTTGGTGAATAGTATTTGACACTATTCACAGCCAATTTTGTCCTTTTTTGGGTTCTCCAAGTGTAGGTCGAATTTGTAGCTGCGAATTTTTGAGGTTTTATATATAACATGGACGTGTGTTGTCAATTTTTCATTTGAATTTTTGAACATGTTTTGCATTTTAAAAAACATTGATCTCACATATCCTACATAAATGCAGACCCTCATGTTTGTTGTTGCAATGCATATACTCGCCTTTTTCTGTATTTCGGAGTGTATAATCATAGAAATATGGTTACTTATTACTTAGGGTGGAGTTTTGTATTTTTTTTATTTTTTTTGCAAAGGATGTACGTGCCTCATATCAGATCAAAAGATCACAGAACACAAGCGAAGACACCAGAAGCACACATGTGCTCGAGCTTTTGTACAAACGACCCCACAAAAATAAAATGACTGAAAGGTACCTGGAGGTGCTGAGAGGAAACCCGCGTCTCCTCCGCCGCCGAGACGAAGGCCGGAGAAGCCCATGGGCAGGAGGAGCACCATAACAGTCTTCAGCTTTCACGGGCCTTAGATATGGGCCATCACAAGAGGAGGCGCCTTTGCTATTGGAGAACGTCGGCCGGGGCAGAGCCCCAGACTCCTCGAGCCTAAGATCCACCTCCTTGTTAGGGATAGTGAGGGCCACCGGATCTGCATGCCTTCAACCACGCTCCAAGCTTCGGCCCAAAACACCTCTGGATCACGCCGCCGACGCCACCAGATGCTGTGCTCGCCGGCCCTACCCTTGTACAAGGCCTCACAGAGTTCGCAGTGGCGCTGGAGTGCATACCGCCGCGACGACGGAGTCTTCGAAGGATAAACCATGGGGTAGCCGCCACTGCCACGCCAAACCCGCCCGGAACACAAACCTCTCAGATCTGCCGCCGACCGTGACAAAGGCCACCACATCTGGGGAGGGTCTAGAGGACACTTATTCAATGTCACCACCATGATCGCCATAGACGAGAAGGCAGACCGCCAAAACCCTAGCTAAGCAAACCCTATCCCTAGGTCTACTGCTATAGAAATCTGCATTCCGGGTCCAGTGGTCCCACTCACAACAACAACCCAGAGACAGTTAGAGGAGGGCGAGTGGAGGCCCAAAACTACGGTGTCTCGGCGAGAAACCTGGTCTCCTGTCTCTCTTTCCCACAGAGGGAAGGGGGTGGAAAGCTCTCGAACGGACCTAGATTTGATCGGCTGTTTTGTATTCAGCATAATGGAAACATTGATGTTGCTGATGCATGTATGGTTCTCACTGTCTTTTTTTGTAGTGTCTTGTTCTGACTGGAGGACTTACAGCCACTAACCGTGTATGACCTAATGAGTCGACCGTCTCCGTAGCACTTGTGCAAAGCCTTTGAAACTGCAGCATGACTCCATGGGCAGTACTCCTATTCGCCGTCCTTGAGTAAATTATATTATAGCATTGTACGCATTGTTGATGAAATCGAATGATCAAATTAATTTACAAGTGTTTTAGTCAAAAGTGCCTTTTGAATATAATAAAGTATATGTACATAAAATGTTATGTTGTGCAGATAAACCCCTATAAGCTTTTTTAAGCCTTTTGTGTTGAAATAATATTTTTATATTGAGTAGCATGTTAGTACATTTATTTCATACTGGAAGCATCATGATGAATCCAGCCATTGCAGGGTAGTTGCCACGGGAATGCATCCGACCTGGCAAGGTGAAGAGGAGGCAGTGTGCAGACAGACCCCTATGACCTACCGGTGGAATAGCTTAATTACCACCTGTGACAAACAGCAACTCTTTCTTTCCCTTCTCGCGCGATTAGGGCAAAGCCTTCCCCCCCTCGATCTCCATCGGCGAGCCCGTAGATTCGCCTCCCCTCTGCCTGCCGCTCCGAAGGTTGGTGGCAGGAAGGGGAATCCTGGTGCCTCGGCTCCGGCTAGTAGATAGTTATGGGTTTTAGTGCTCTCTGGGGTGGCACTCGGGCAGATGGAGGCGCTTCATCTTTGAGTTGGTCTTCCGGGCTCTGATCCACCTCGAGTTCGTCCATTGGGTTGGATTAGACGGAGCTTCGGCATAGATTCCTGGCAGCTCCTCAGGGCAGCGAGGTTAGTGTTTCTCGCTGTCCGTACTTAGCGGTGAGATTTGGTGTCAGATTCATGGTATTGATTTAAGGGTTTAACGACAATGACTGCAGCTCTGGGGCGCTGGTCCTTAGGGGCAGGTGCAGTAAGACTTCCTGGCTATCATCGATAAGATCAGGCCGGCTCCGGTATGGGAGCGGCGACAGCGGCGCGTCGGCCTCTCGTTCTAGCGGTGGCAGTGGTCATTCGGTGGTCCATGGACCTTGATGCAATTTTAATTATGTTTGAGCTACTTTGTACTTCGGGTGTACATTTGTAATAGATCTGGTTCCTTTCGCAAAAAAAAAAAAACCTGGAATTCATCCAAGAAGCCACATGGGGCAATATCATGGTGCTGCTGTGCGTCGACATTTTTCTTTTCTTTTTGTGCACCGCGTATCATTATGAGGTCAAACTATATAACAGCCTCGAAACGATAGAACACAGCAAAGGGCACATGTGTTCCAACAAAATGGCATTTTTTTTCTTTTTTGAGCTGGAACACCTTGCATTCCATATTACCTTGGACCAGCCAAATCGGCGGTCACTGCAGCGGTTACAACGGTTGGGAGATTCATCAGCCACACATGCTGGTTTCCCAGGTGACCCCGCTTACCAATAGCCGCTAGTTCATGAGCGGGAATGTTACAATTACGGGGACCGTACACTCCACTCCACTCGTTAAAGGCAAACTGCAGCAGGAATTTGATCTCCCGGAAGAGGGCGCCAAGCGGAGAGCGATCCAGCGTGGTGGTAGTCACAGCAAGTTGGAGAGCTAGATAGTCTGTCTCAAAGACAACCCTACCCATGCCATGTTGTTCTGCAAGATTGATCGCGTGCATCAGGGCCCAAGCTTCAGCATGGAGGGCTTCACTTGTATTCTCCAGACTGCCGGCAGCCGCAATCAGGACGTCGCCCGTATGGTCGCGCACCACACAGCCCCAGCCTGCCTGATGGGACTCCTGGTCATATATGCGAACGGCATTTTTTTTTTGTTTTGAAATACAGGATGTGTCCCGAAGGACCTGGAAGCTTATGTTAGATATAGATCAACAGTACAACAGAGCTTCCACAAGGACCCAAAGAAAACACAATTACACACGTCCTTGATTTTTGCACAGATGAACCAAGATAACAAAACCAACCTGCAATCTGGTCCATATGCCACACACAGGCCACCGAGACAATACTTTTCCCAGACCAGCACGTGCCACTACTAGGAAACTGCTTATAGGTGGGGTCACATTAGTGATGAGCAAGCCATGGCACTCGTCACTAGTAATATGGCTAGTTACCAGTGGCGGGTAGGAAAATTCGTCCGCCACTAATACCGCGACACCAGTGGCGGGCGCAAAATTGTACCAACCACTAGTAGGTTATTTCCGGAATAGCCGTGAGATAGATATATCAGTGGGGGCCAGCAGCTGGCGCCTGCCACTACTAATACGTCAATCAGTGGCGGGCAAATATTGGCGCCTGCCACTGGCATATTTTACCGCGGGACAAAATTTTAGAAACTTACGAGTGGCGGGCCTTTTCAGCACCCGCCACTAGTAATCTCTCTTCCGGTGGCGGGCTGTTTTTGTCGCCCGCCACTGCTAATATTGCCAATAATTGAAGGAAGATATAGTGGTTTTCCTCCCACTCTGCTTCCCCACTTCTCTTCTCTTCCTCCAAGCTCCTCTCCTTCTCCCTCCTACTTCTCTCCCACCATTGTTCCATCTAGCCACCTCTCACCTTAGGGACCCATTTTTCCATGTAGCTTGCCCCCACTCTCTCTCTCTCTTTCCTCCACCTCTCCCCTTCATTAAATAACACACTATCCTACTCCCCCACCCCCATCTATCCATTAAAACCACTCTCCTTCTCTCTCTACCCCAGTAATATAGATAGCTAGCAAGCTAGGCCGACCAAATTAAAAAATCTCTTACCCTCCATAATAATTGTGCTACCTTTCTTAATTACAAGATCTCGTCAATCTATCTGCGCCTAGAGCTAGCTTCCACCACCACCACATCGGATACTTTAGGTGAGAATTATTTTTGGTTGTTGTTTTGCATGAGACTAGTTTTTGATCAAATTTGGTGCATGAGAATTATTTTTGGTTGTTGTTTTGCATGAGAATTACTTTAGGTTGTTGTTTTACATCAAACTACCTTTCTTGTTTTGCATCGGATACTTTGTTTTGTGCGGGCCATCAAGCCGATGCAGCATTTGGTTGCTCACGATGAATTTCCTCACGCTGGGGGGGGGGGGGGGGGGGGGGGGGGGGGGGGGGGGGGGGGGGGGGGGGGGGGGGGGGGGGGGGGGGGGGGGGGGGGGGGGGGGGGGGGGGGGGGGGGGGGGGGGGGGGGGGGGGGGGGGGGGGGGGGGGGGGGGGGGGGGGGGGGGGGGGGGGGGGGGGGGGGGGGGGGGGGGGGGGGGGGGGGGGGGGGGGGGGGGGGGGGGGGGGGGGGGGGGGGGGGGGGGGGGGGGGGGGGGGGGGGGGGGGGGGGGGGGGGGGGGGGGGGGGGGGGGGGGGGGGGGGGGGGGGGGGGGGGGGGGGGGGGGGGGGGGGGGGGGGGGGGGGGGGGGGGGGGGGGGGGGGGGGGGGGGGGGGGGGGGGGGGGGGGGGGGGGGGGGGGGGGGGGGGGGGGGGGGGGGGGGGGGGGGGGGGGGGGGGGGGGGGGGGGGGGGGGGGGGGGGGGGGGGGGGGGGGGGGGGGGGGGGGGGGGGGGGGGGGGGGGGGGGGGGGGGGGGGGGGGGGGGGGGGGGGGGGGGGGGGGGGGGGGGGGGGGGGGGGGGGGGGGGGGGGGGGGGGGGGGGGGGGGGGGGGGGGGGGGGGGGGGGGGGGGGGGGGGGGGGGGGGGGGGGGGGGGGGGGGGGGGGGGGGGGGGGGGGGGGGGGGGGGGGGGGGGGGGGGGGGGGGGGGGGGGGGGGGGGGGGGGGGGGGGGGGGGGGGGGGGGGGGGGGGGGGGGGGGGGGGGGGGGGGGGGGGGGGGGGGGGGGGGGGGGGGGGGGGGGGGGGGGGGGGGGGGGGGGGGGGGGGGGGGGGGGGGGGGGGGGGGGGGGGGGGGGGGGGGGGGGGGGGGGGGGGGGGGGGGGGGGGGGGGGGGGGGGGGGGGGGGGGGGGGGGGGGGGGGGGGGGGGGGGGGGGGGGGGGGGGGGGGGGGGGGGGGGGGGGGGGGGGGGGGGGGGGGGGGGGGGGGGGGGGGGGGGGGGGGGGGGGGGGGGGGGGGGGGGGGGGGGGGGGGGGGGGGGGGGGGGGGGGGGGGGGGGGGGGGGGGGGGGGGGGGGGGGGGGGGGGGGGGGGGGGGGGGGGGGGGGGGGGGGGGGGGGGGGGGGGGGGGGGGGGGGGGGGGGGGGGGGGGGGGGGGGGGGGGGGGGGGGGGGGGGGGGGGGGGGGGGGGGGGGGGGGGGGGGGGGGGGGGGGGGGGGGGGGGGGGGGGGGGGGGGGGGGGGGGGGGGGGGGGGGGGGGGGGGGGGGGGGGGGGGGGGGGGGGGGGGGGGGGGGGGGGGGGGGGGGGGGGGGGGGGGGGGGGGGGGGGGGGGGGGGGGGGGGGGGGGGGGGGGGGGGGGGGGGGGGGGGGGGGGGGGGGGGGGGGGGGGGGGGGGGGGGGGGGGGGGGGGGGGGGGGGGGGGGGGGGGGGGGGGGGGGGGGGGGGGGGGGGGGGGGGGGGGGGGGGGGGGGGGGGGGGGGGGGGGGGGGGGGGGGGGGGGGGGGGGGGGGGGGGGGGGGGGGGGGGGGGGGGGGGGGGGGGGGGGGGGGGGGGGGGGGGGGGGGGGGGGGGGGGGGGGGGGGGGGGGGGGGGGGGGGGGGGGGGGGGGGGGGGGGGGGGGGGGGGGGGGGGGGGGGGGGGGGGGGGGGGGGGGGGGGGGGGGGGGGGGGGGGGGGGGGGGGGGGGGGGGGGGGGGGGGGGGGGGGGGGGGGGGGGGGGGGGGGGGGGGGGGGGGGGGGGGGGGGGGGGGGGGGGGGGGGGGGGGGGGGGGGGGGGGGGGGGGGGGGGGGGGGGGGGGGGGGGGGGGGGGGGGGGGGGGGGGGGGGGGGGGGGGGGGGGGGGGGGGGGGGGGGGGGGGGGGGGGGGGGGGGGGGGGGGGGGGGGGGGGGGGGGGGGGGGGGGGGGGGGGGGGGGGGGGGGGGGGGGGGGGGGGGGGGGGGGGGGGGGGGGGGGGGGGGGGGGGGGGGGGGGGGGGGGGGGGGGGGGGGGGGGGGGGGGGGGGGGGGGGGGGGGGGGGGGGGGGGGGGGGGGGGGGGGGGGGGGGGGGGGGGGGGGGGGGGGGGGGGGGGGGGGGGGGGGGGGGGGGGGGGGGGGGGGGGGGGGGGGGGGGGGGGGGGGGGGGGGGGGGGGGGGGGGGGGGGGGGGGGGGGGGGGGGGGGGGGGGGGGGGGGGGGGGGGGGGGGGGGGGGGGGGGGGGGGGGGGGGGGGGGGGGGGGGGGGGGGGGGGGGGGGGGGGGGGGGGGGGGGGGGGGGGGGGGGGGGGGGGGGGGGGGGGGGGGGGGGGGGGGGGGGGGGGGGGGGGGGGGGGGGGGGGGGGGGGGGGGGGGGGGGGGGGGGGGGGGGGGGGGGGGGGGGGGGGGGGGGGGGGGGGGGGGGGGGGGGGGGGGGGGGGGGGGGGGGGGGGGGGGGGGGGGGGGGGGGGGGGGGGGGGGGGGGGGGGGGGGGGGGGGGGGGGGGGGGGGGGGGGGGGGGGGGGGGGGGGGGGGGGGGGGGGGGGGGGGGGGGGGGGGGGGGGGGGGGGGGGGGGGGGGGGGGGGGGGGGGGGGGGGGGGGGGGGGGGGGGGGGGGGGGGGGGGGGGGGGGGGGGGGGGGGGGGGGGGGGGGGGGGGGGGGGGGGGGGGGGGGGGGGGGGGGGGGGGGGGGGGGGGGGGGGGGGGGGGGGGGGGGGGGGGGGGGGGGGGGGGGGGGGGGGGGGGGGGGGGGGGGGGGGGGGGGGGGGGGGGGGGGGGGGGGGGGGGGGGGGGGGGGGGGGGGGGGGGGGGGGGGGGGGGGGGGGGGGGGGGGGGGGGGGGGGGGGGGGTGCGAACTTGAGTATGCGGGGGTAGCGACATTCCCCATGTTCCGTGTTAGATGGGCAAAGACAATCATTCACGAAGACTATTTCACTACCATGATTATACCACTACCAAAGGAGGGAGTGAACATGTAAGCAATCGGCTACCTAAACGAGCCGTGGGTAATGGCCAGCAAGGTGTCCCAATGCTTCTACATAACCGACTGATTAGGCCGAGTCGTGTTCTCTACCGTAGAGGCAATAGGAGTATCGTTGGAATTGACCAATTTGATGACCCGGCGGAATAAGAAAAGAACAAGATATATACAACCACAAGGACCAAAAATACATTCCAAATGACGGCATTTTACCCTTCAAAAGATGGAGCCACACGAAGACAATAGTGCATACCAAGAAGAGGATCAAGAAAACCGTTCTGAATACTGCCCATGAGTGACATGTATTAATTAATATGTATCTTCCGTTGTATTTCCGACTAATTTAATCATGTAATATGAAGTTCTGTCTCTTTAGAATGCACATTAACGACTACTATGTACTTGAGTATTATGAATGTGAAATGGTGATAAATTTGTTGAGTCTGCTATTCACATCTTCATCTTTGTAAGCGACGTGAATCACAACTATGGCCATGTCGCTCAAGTTTTTACCACAACCTCTACGGGTCATAACACGACACCAAGTCAAGTTTCATTTTTTTCAGACTTCATTTACACTTTAAAAATTATATAAAACAATTTACCGACACTAAATATATTTAATGCAATAAGTATAGTCAACTTACTCAAAAAGGTTCCAACTCATTACATGGAACTTACAACGGTGTAAATTCAATGTAGGAAAAGTTTCAAGGCAAAATGAAAAAAAAAATCGAGCTCTCCTTCAAACCTCACACATTCCTCTGAAACTCTGATTCTTCCCCGAAGACTCTTCAGTTTTTAAGTGAAGTACATCACAAGTTTTCCGTAACCCTCTCAATTTTTTACCACACCATCTAGACGTCATAACATGACACCATGCCAAGTTTCGTCCATTTCAGACTTTATTTACAACTTTTTTAAATCATATACAATTTACCCCCATTAAATAGCTAAAATTCATTTAATGCATTAAATATAGAAAAATAGCCCCCAAAACTGCCAAAGTTTAACATGAAACTTCTAATGGTGAACCTTCAACTCTACAAAAAAATTGGACCATTACTCTAAACACAAATTGTGAAAGCTTCACAAAAACACAAAATTCCTAAAGAAAATACCAGTGGCGGATGTCAGAATACGCGCGCCACTGACAACATGCAGTAGTGGCAGGCATTTTATACCACGTGCCACTGGTAACATGATACCAGTGGCGGACACAGAATGGTGGCGGCCACTGTTAACTCATTTCCCCAAAACTAGCGCGGGAGTTTGCCAAATTCCCCCAAAACTAGTGGCGCGTGGACTCATATGTCCCAGTAGATTGCTCGCACGCCCCCAAGCTCCACCACGCCCAACCTCCCCCCAGCTCCACCACCACCCCGCAAGCTCATCGGCCTTCAACCCCCTCCGCCCAGCACCACCGCTGCCCCGCGAGCCCGCTACCACCTCGGCCCAGCCCGGCCGCCGACCTCCACTGCCTCCCTGTGAGCCCGCCACCACCTCAGCCCAGCCCCACCGAGCTCCACCGCTGCCGCACCTCCCGACAAGCTCATCTGCCCCCACCACCGGCCTCCTCCACTGGCCACTCCCCTGACATCCTCGACGCCACCGCCCCATCGATCCCCTGAGCCCTTGGTTTGCTCCATGCCTCTCCCTCTTGTATATTCATTTTTTCCTAGCAAATTAGCTCATATTGTTATCTATATATTCGAGTGTTGTACTGGTCATCGAGCCGAGTATTTTGTTTGCTTGTGATGGATATATATGCATGATATGAGTTGTTGTGCCTGCCATCGAGCCGAGGCAACATTTGGTTGCTCACGATGAATTTTCACGCGCTTTGTTGTCTTGTTTACCAGAGAATACAAATGTGTGCCAATGTTTTTATGAAATAATAATTAATTTCCTTTTTTTTCAAATTTCTAGCAATCAATATGTCCCATTTTTAGCAAAGGTCACGCCAAAAAATTTCATGAATTTTATTGATATTTTAATCAATTACATAGTCACATTACTAATACACTCAATTATTATTTTTATCATTTATTAGTTCTAAAATGGTGCGACATACACTTGCATCTTTGGAGCAGACACGGACGGATGATATGTCAGTGCCTTCGCGTCAGGAAGACCCCTGGTATACATGCTGCACCGAGTACTCATCCCAAGATGATGTCGAGAAGAGCCCTGGTGAATACACTAATGCCAGAGCATAGACCGGAGGTGCTAAAGAACAAGGGTCCGATAAGGGAGAAGAGTCTGACGGTGCTGAAGAAGTAGCAACCGGTGCTGGAGAAGATGGTAATGGTGGAGAAGCTAAGCCAGCGAGGGAGCCCCAGATGCGTAGGTCATGGAACATGCTGCTTAATGCTATGTACACAATCACTCGACTTGACAAGGACGGGAAACACTTTAGTTCAAAAAATAAAGCCAAGAAGTGGGGTAACATCCTAGCCGCCATTCTCCGTGAAAGCTTCCACATAAACATGAAGTTCTTAAGGGGTCATGCAAACAAGCACTGGGCTAAGCTCCTGTTATCGAATATGAATGGAATTTTCATGTTCAGCGAGCATGATATGGACCGCGCGCAAAGATATGCCATGATCACATTCACCATGACCTTGAGTTCATGGAAATACTGTGCAAAGAGACTCCTGGACGAAAATAGGATATAGAAAAGGATATCAAAACACTATATCCTATGACTAACGATCAGGAGTTGGATGAGTTCCTTGCTTACTGAGAGACCGAAGAATACAGGAAGTCCAAACTTACGAGGAAGGACTTGCGGTCCAGAATGAAGTGGAACCACAAACTCGACACCCGTGGTTACGAAGGGAAGAAGCCGATCTGGGACATGTAGGACACTAATTGTGCTGCTCAAGGTAAAGCCATGCCCTTTGGTAATATCAATTTAGCTGACCACAAGGAATTATTTCTGGTCCCTCGCAATCTATGATGAAAACACCGGACATTACTTCCTCACTGACCCAGAGTTGGCGAAGGCGGCAAGAAGAGCGGTTCTAGAAACAGCTTCCATCATATATTTCTTACCGAGTAGGAACGTTACTAAATTGTACGATTTCATATTCCAGGTAACGATTACCTAACACCCTCAAAGCTTGCAATATTTGACTAATGGGAAAAGGTGGGCATCTGACCCACTTCATTTGGCCCTCGGAAGAAAGAGGGACCCGACTAGAGGCCGTAGGTTGGGCGTCGTCCATGCTCTCTGGAATAACTACTATCGCCCCAGGCCGAGGTTGACTAAAGATGAAAAGAACAAAAAACGATGACGAGAGAGTCCAAGCCGTAGTCTAGGCTGGGATTCGAGAACTATACCCCAAAATGCTCACGCAGATTGGAGATGATGGGTCCGCAAATGGTGGTACCCAGTTGGTGATGTCGCCCCTGACGATGGTGACCCATACGCCACCATCCATCACTCCCACAAAGAGCAGCAACGCCTCAGTCTCTTATGTCAAGGACCAAGATGAGTCACCACCACCTTAGCTGGAAGAGCTTTCATGCACTCTCCTTCTCCTAGTGGGCAAGGACATGAAGCCAACTGCAAAGGGTTGAGTACTTCCGGGACAACTCATGCACAACCGCGAGTTAAGATTGGATGTGCTGAGGGTCTCATTGGTTAGGGTGATCCCAAATTATGAGTGGTTGACTCGGCCTCGAAACATTTATGAAGAAGACGAGGATCCGTGTGTGCTTGAAAATTACATTGTGGGTACCTCAAGTGGCTGGCGGAGGATGTTGTCTTTGAAAAGTGCTCCCCAAATAGAATACCGTCTCTAAACAATGCCGACCTAGCAGGGGCACCACGATGATCTCCTTTGGTATTTACCGGCCCCTATCTGCTCAGGATGTGCTGGATGACATGCATCAAGACGCCCAGGATCCTGATGATGATGAACAAGCCCTCTTTTTTTTATCGAGCACACACTAGTTAATCAGGATCCATTCGAGAATACGCCGCCAACCCATCTCGATACTCAACACTGCAAGAAACTGAAGATTACTCCAAACACACTCAACAACGTGACCAAAACCACGATGTCTTGTCCGCCCGCCTTTGCCATACCTATCAAACATAGGCCCACGTGGTCAAACTTGAAAGGGATGAGTAAGGAAAAGGCTAGCAGAACTGGTGCAAATGATAAAGCATCGTGTCAAAAGGGCTCGACGAATAAGTCCTTGTGACACGAAGAATGTGCTGACCGGCCAGAACCAATTTATATCCCTGGTGACGTAATGTTACCGAAGCCTGTGTATGAAGACCTCTATATTTTGATGAAGATTTTGCATGAAAACATCACACATTCAGAGTTAGCCAATCGTCGGGCAGGAGTCATCGTTAATCCAACACATTGCACGGTGAAGGTGCGAAAATGTTATGGTTTCTATGAAGAGTTTGATGCGGACTAAATATTTGTGGATTTCAAAGAAATCTTCTATTTGTTAAACTTCTATAAACTTGAAATTTGCCTGTTCAGGCTATGTGCTCTTGTTCAACGCAGAGAGGCCAAACGCATGAAGGTTCTGAATGTCGCGATAGCCAACCCTTTTCTCATGAACCAAGAAAACCTTCTTGACGAGACTCGTAGGCTGTCCATGAAGGAATACGTCGTGTATTTCATTCAAGATAAGAAGGACAAAGACTACCTACTCGTGCCCTACCGACCCGAGTAATTGCTTGTCTGCTTTATGCTTTTGTAGTTTTTTCCTTTATATATGATTTGACGTACCGGACTTCTAAACTTGGTGATATTCATGATATGTTCACCCGTTTGTGCAGGGACCACTGGATTCTCCTAGTGCTACAACCAAAAAGGTCCATTTGTTACTCGATCGATTCGCTGAAGAACCCAAACAAATATTGGTCACTCCTGAAGAACTTACTAGATGATGTCTCTTGGACTGGAGTATGATAGGAGGGCACATCGAGAAGAGGTTCTATAGATATGGTAATATATCCTTCAGGCATGACACTCTTATTTTGCATGCAGCAACCGAAGGGTAGCTTGACGTGTGGCTTCTACGCCTGCCTTGCCATCAAAGAGTTCATACGGTCGAGCACATTGTTTAAAAAGCACAAAGACGTCGCCAACTGGGTTAGAGACCTACAAAGCATGTCATTCAAGGCAAGCAAAGTGTTCGAATACATGGAGAATTTGTTCCCGTATGTCATCAACAAGGAGGTCTGCTCGTCAGCCGGGTTCTTCTACTACAACGTCAACCAAGATGAGTCCAATGAATGAGAGGCGCGCTTTAAGGAACTTGACAACACTATATGATGGCTTAATTGAAGGCACACTTGTGTACCCCCGATCGACATAGAACAGATCGCAATTGGCAAGACAAGCAGCCTAGCTAGATACATTTACTTTGCATGACTATAGACTTCCCTTTTGTTGTTTAAGTAGATGCACACTTTGTCGACTATGTATTGTTTGTTACTCGTTTATTGTTACAATAGTTACTCTTGTTATAATTTATGTGCTTTGTGATCTTGTTTATTGTTAATTAATTTGCAGCACTTTTTGATAGAAATGCTGCACGACAACACATTTCACTGCCGTGCCAGCAAAACGCTGTCGTGACAGCGTTTTTCCTGCCGCCTGGGGAGGTTACTAGTGCCGGACGAGCAAAGGGGCCCACCACTGCTACACAAAGAACATGTGGCGGGTGTGCATAGTAGCCTGCCACTTGTAAGTGAGGTAGCAGTGGTGGGCAAACTCAATGGCCCACCACTAGGAGAAGGATTACCAGTGGCGGGTGCCCTGCCAGCCACTCATATGTCTTTTGTGCCCGCCACTTCTAGCATGTTCTGCAGTAGTCTGATATTGCTTGTGGAGACCTTAGAAGTATCCCAAAGGGCCACTATCAATGTGGCTCATCAGCCGGGGTAGCTCCGGTATGCCACCAGTCTAGGATCTGTCATCGACCACCGCCAACGTAGGGTTGCCATGCCATCTCCGCTTGCCGACATCCTCATGCCTTGTGTCGAGACTGCTGCTACACTGTCGATGCCAAGACCACCACCTCAAAGAGAAGAAAGAAATGTCCGACTCTTATTCACATAATTCATTTGGCTTTCCATTGGCAATGGAGCTCACACCGTCGTAGCGGAGACATAGCAGATGAACAAAATCTCCCGATGAGGTCGCTGCAACAACATCGCCGACCTCATCCGAGAACACAAATCCCACTGCCACGCACGACCAGCACGAAAACCCTAACCTCACCATTATGGGGTAGTGGCAGGAATATATGATCCCCAGCCCTCCACGCCGGCGTGAAGACCTTCATCTTGATGGGGACGAAGCTAGGACATACCACTCCGATGCAGTGTGGCCGCCACTTCCATTAACATGGTGCCTCCAAGAACCATACTCTTACCGTACACGCTAGGAACGAAGATCCATGGTTCCCTGTCCCTCCCGCCTCCGCAGCAGTGGGTGGAGGGTAGGGGGCACCTACGTATCTGGCAGACATTGGTGGAAATCTGGTCACCTTCGGTTCTTCTTTCTATGTTCCTATTTTTGTTCATCTGTAATATCATAATCTCCTACCAATCTTGTTGCCCCAGCCATTGCAGCTTCTCGATCAGAACCTATCCTGGCGCACAAGGTCCTCGTCGTGGAAGAGCAAGCTTAATGGTAGTGGCATGCTGCATCAATGGATTAGGTGTGTGGTACCACACACCGTGCTACCATGCCTTGTCCAAGCTAGCTCTTTTCTTTCTTCACATCACATTGAGAAACAGTACGTGCATGTGAGGCTGACCGATCAAGCCTATTCGTGTGTGCATGCTCAATCGTCAGTTCAGGTCCGGCCTTGAATCATGGAATGGCACGATTCGTTAGAGGCACAGACCACGACTTGTTTGCTTTAACCCTGTTAGCTACAAATAATTGGGCTTCTTCTTCCTAAATTAGTCTGCTCCATCCATGCCATCACATTGTGTGATATAATTACACTCATCTGCACACTGCATGCTAGATCCTGATCCAGCTGAAAGAATCTTGGTACACTGAGGAGACACCTACAGTGACGGGCAAGGCTTCCCGACCATCAGCAACTATGCCATAACTGTTTGATTTCCTAGATCATCTAGCACTAGACTAAACCACATCAGAGGGAGTATTAGAAAAATCACACCTTAGAGTAATGAAGATATCACCTCAGTAATCTTGTAGCTACTGGAGATGGAACTAGGGTTTAATCAGGTGAAGCCCTTCTACCTTCTCTCCTGGATGGCTTCCAGGGCTTTGCCCTGGCGATGCAGAGTCCTTCCTGTGGTTCATGTGCTCACTAGATTGTGCAGCTAGGGTTGAGAGAGGCTTCTCTACATCTCTCCTTCTACATCGAAGAGACAACCCCTTATATATATGCATGCATAGTACCAGAGGGGACCACCTATCAGTTGGAGTCTTTTCCCCCAATCAGGGCACGTAGAGAAGTTGGTTATGCCAACTCTTTGCCAGCGTGTTTAGCTGGCTGATCAAAACCCTAACATTCTCCCCCTTGATCTATAGCTAAACTTATATGCCCACTTCTCAATGAAATGAAATACAAGACAAAAGGATTGCAATGGCCAATTATATAGTGCCACGGAACCCAGTTACTACAATATACCACCTTATTTCAAAATGAAACTTCTTTAATTTAGGAGCTCCATGAACTTATACTTATTTGAAAACTTATGAATTCATTCCTTTGTTGGAACTTATACAGAGACAATAAATTACAGCAGTCAATTAAGTACTGTTGAACTAATTGACTACAGTACATCATTATATCAAAGAAACGACCCCTTCTTAGGCTTGTGGGGAGATGGTGTTGTGATGGTCCCAAGAGTGCAGTTTGTTCTCTTATATATACATATACTTATGCTTATGTGCACACTTAAAGAGAGAACAAATATATATTTCATTTCCATAATCACAATTCGTCCCTTAGTAATAGGCTGCCATTTAGTCTTTATGCTCGCAATATTTGAAAGCAAGCCTCTTAGATATGGTGCTCGACACTAATATCTTAGTCCAATATTTGTATACTAAGCACCAAAATATTACTTATGTGGTGTTAAACAATTATGTGTTAGAGTTGGTGCTTATTTGCTGAGCATTAAAACTTAATTCATCAAGGCCAAGTACATATTTGATTCTGGAATCAATCTTTCATGATGTCTTAGGTCTGGCAGGAAACTTTTGACATGTTACTCAAATGAACTACACTCTTACATAGTGAGTTTCAGGGTAAATTTCTTAAGAAAATGAAATTCCTTATTCTTAAATTGGTATGGATTAGGGACGGGGGGGGGGGGGGGGGGGGGGGGGGGGGGGGGGGGGGGGGGGGGGGGGGGGGGGGGGGGGGGGGGGGGGGGGGGGGGGGGGGGGGGGGGGGGGGGGGGGGGGGGGGGGGGGGGGGGGGGGGGGGGGGGGGGGGGGGGGGGGGGGGGGGGGGGGGGGGGGGGGGGGGGGGGGGGGGGGGGGGGGGGGGGGGGGGGGGGGGGGGGGGGGGGGGGGGGGGGGGGGGGGGGGGGGGGGGGGGGGGGGGGGGGGGGGGGGGGGGGGGGGGGGGGGGGGGGGGGGGGGGGGGGGGGGGGGGGGGGGGGGGGGGGGGGGGGGGGGGGGGGGGGGGGGGGGGGGGGGGGGGGGGGGGGGGGGGGGGGGGGGGGGGGGGGGGGGGGGGGGGGGGGGGGGGGGGGGGGGGGGGGGGGGGGGGGGGGGGGGGGGGGGGGGGGGGGGGGGGGGGGGGGGGGGGGGGGGGGGGGGGGGGGGGGGGGGGGGGGGGGGGGGGGGGGGGGGGGGGGGGGGGGGGGGGGGGGGGGGGGGGGGGGGGGGGGGGGGGGGGGGGGGGGGGGGGGGGGGGGGGGGGGGGGGGGGGGGGGGGGGGGGGGGGGGGGGGGGGGGGGGGGGGGGGGGGGGGGGGGGGGGGGGGGGGGGGGGGGGGGGGGGGGGGGGGGGGGGGGGGGGGGGGGGGGGGGGGGGGGGGGGGGGGGGGGGGGGGGGGGGGGGGGGGGGGGGGGGGGGGGGGGGGGGGGGGGGGGGGGGGGGGGGGGGGGGGGGGGGGGGGGGGGGGGGGGGGGGGGGGGGGGGGGGGGGGGGGGGGGGGGGGGGGGGGGGGGGGGGGGGGGGGGGGGGGGGGGGGGGGGGGGGGGGGGGGGGGGGGGGGGGGGGGGGGGGGGGGGGGGGGGGGGGGGGGGGGGGGGGGGGGGGGGGGGGGGGGGGGGGGGGGGGGGGGGGGGGGGGGGGGGGGGGGGGGGGGGGGGGGGGGGGGGGGGGGGGGGGGGGGGGGGGGGGGGGGGGGGGGGGGGGGGGGGGGGGGGGGGGGGGGGGGGGGGGGGGGGGGGGGGGGGGGGGGGGGGGGGGGGGGGGGGGGGGGGGGGGGGGGGGGGGGGGGGGGGGGGGGGGGGGGGGGGGGGGGGGGGGGGGGGGGGGGGGGGGGGGGGGGGGGGGGGGGGGGGGGGGGGGGGGGGGGGGGGGGGGGGGGGGGGGGGGGGGGGGGGGGGGGGGGGGGGGGGGGGGGGGGGGGGGGGGGGGGGGGGGGGGGGGGGGGGGGGGGGGGGGGGGGGGGGGGGGGGGGGGGGGGGGGGGGGGGGGGGGGGGGGGGGGGGGGGGGGGGGGGGGGGGGGGGGGGGGGGGGGGGGGGGGGGGGGGGGGGGGGGGGGGGGGGGGGGGGGGGGGGGGGGGGGGGGGGGGGGGGGGGGGGGGGGGGGGGGGGGGGGGGGGGGGGGGGGGGGGGGGGGGGGGGGGGGGGGGGGGGGGGGGGGGGGGGGGGGGGGGGGGGGGGGGGGGGGGGGGGGGGGGGGGGGGGGGGGGGGGGGGGGGGGGGGGGGGGGGGGGGGGGGGGGGGGGGGGGGGGGGGGGGGGGGGGGGGGGGGGGGGGGGGGGGGGGGGGGGGGGGGGGGGGGGGGGGGGGGGGGGGGGGGGGGGGGGGGGGGGGGGGGGGGGGGGGGGGGGGGGGGGGGGGGGGGGGGGGGGGGGGGGGGGGGGGGGGGGGGGGGGGGGGGGGGGGGGGGGGGGGGGGGGGGGGGGGGGGGGGGGGGGGGGGGGGGGGGGGGGGGGGGGGGGGGGGGGGGGGGGGGGGGGGGGGGGGGGGGGGGGGGGGGGGGGGGGGGGGGGGGGGGGGGGGGGGGGGGGGGGGGGGGGGGGGGGGGGGGGGGGGGGGGGGGGGGGGGGGGGGGGGGGGGGGGGGGGGGGGGGGGGGGGGGGGGGGGGGGGGGGGGGGGGGGGGGGGGGGGGGGGGGGGGGGGGGGGGGGGGGGGGGGGGGGGGGGGGGGGGGGGGGGGGGGGGGGGGGGGGGGGGGGGGGGGGGGGGGGGGGGGGGGGGGGGGGGGGGGGGGGGGGGGGGGGGGGGGGGGGGGGGGGGGGGGGGGGGGGGGGGGGGGGGGGGGGGGGGGGGGGGGGGGGGGGGGGGGGGGGGGGGGGGGGGGGGGGGGGGGGGGGGGGGGGGGGGGGGGGGGGGGGGGGGGGGGGGGGGGGGGGGGGGGGGGGGGGGGGGGGGGGGGGGGGGGGGGGGGGGGGGGGGGGGGGGGGGGGGGGGGGGGGGGGGGGGGGGGGGGGGGGGGGGGGGGGGGGGGGGGGGGGGGGGGGGGGGGGGGGGGGGGGGGGGGGGGGGGGGGGGGGGGGGGGGGGGGGGGGGGGGGGGGATGACTACAGGAAGAGATCATTGTAATACTATGTGAGCTTGAGATCTACTTCCTGCCCTCATTTTTGACATCATGGTACATCTACCGAGCCATGTTGTCGGGGACATCACCGGCCTGGGCCCGGTGTTCCTGCACAACTTGTTCCCATACGGAAGGTTAAATGGGATCCTCAAGCGATACATTCATAACAGGTCCCATCTGGATGGAAGCTTCGTCCAGGGCTTTCTGACCTGAGGTAATCTCGTTTTGCACCGACTAATGGAAGTCGACAAACCTATAGGTCTGCCCAAAAGTAAGCAAGTTGGTAGGCTGGATGGCGTAGGTCACAAGACCAGGAAGAAAAATTTGCATATGAACATAGATCTTCCCAACCGAGAGGCCCACTTCGTAAGATCGCACATAGTAGCGTTACAACACATTCTTGTGATCACCCCATATGCACAGAAGCACATGAGACGGTTGAGAATAAAATACAGGCTCCTTGGGATAAAAAACAACGACGATCAAATCACAAAAGAGCACAACAAATACTTTTCGGCTTGGTTCAAGGCGTACA
Source organism: Thinopyrum obtusiflorum (assembly GCA_036873465.1). Lineage (NCBI taxonomy): Eukaryota > Viridiplantae > Streptophyta > Magnoliopsida > Poales > Poaceae > Thinopyrum > Thinopyrum obtusiflorum. Next base: position 42,139 of record JAAAWM010010631.1, read on the forward strand.
TGCAAGCTAATCCATTGCCAGATAGTAATGACAAAGCATCAACATTGTTCTCCTTGGTGGTGGGCCCCAAAATGAATGTCAAAACGTATGAAGCATATGACATCAACTGATACACATTCTATACGGAGGCCAGAGACCAGCTGAAAGGTGTGTTCCAGAACTTAGGGGTGACGGTGGAGGCCATGAGTCGTGAAGTAAAGAACAGACACTACGAGAGGATCAAAAACATTTGCGAACTTGAGTATGCGGGGGTAGCGACATTCCCCATGTTCCGTGTTGGGGGGGGGGGGGGGGGGGGGGGGGGGGGGGGGGGGGGGGGGGGGGGGGGGGGGGGGGGGGGGGGGGGGGGGGGGGGGGGGGGGGGGGGGGGGGGGGGGGGGGGGGGGGGGGGGGGGGGGGGGGGGGGGGGGGGGGGGGGGGGGGGGGGGGGGGGGGGGGGGGGGGGGGGGGGGGGGGGGGGGGGGGGGGGGGGGGGGGGGGGGGGGGGGGGGGGGGGGGGGGGGGGGGGGGGGGGGGGGGGGGGGGGGGGGGGGGGGGGGGGGGGGGGGGGGGGGGGGGGGGGGGGGGGGGGGGGGGGGGGGGGGGGGGGGGGGGGGGGGGGGGGGGGGGGGGGGGGGGGGGGGGGGGGGGGGGGGGGGGGGGGGGGGGGGGGGGGGGGGGGGGGGGGGGGGGGGGGGGGGGGGGGGGGGGGGGGGGGGGGGGGGGGGGGGGGGGGGGGGGGGGGGGGGGGGGGGGGGGGGGGGGGGGGGGGGGGGGGGGGGGGGGGGGGGGGGGGGGGGGGGGGGGGGGGGGGGGGGGGGGGGGGGGGGGGGGGGGGGGGGGGGGGGGGGGGGGGGGGGGGGGGGGGGGGGGGGGGGGGGGGGGGGGGGGGGGGGGGGGGGGGGGGGGGGGGGGGGGGGGGGGGGGGGGGGGGGGGGGGGGGGGGGGGGGGGGGGGGGGGGGGGGGGGGGGGGGGGGGGGGGGGGGGGGGGGGGGGGGGGGGGGGGGGGGGGGGGGGGGGGGGGGGGGGGGGGGGGGGGGGGGGGGGGGGGGGGGGGGGGGGGGGGGGGGGGGGGGGGGGGGGGGGGGGGGGGGGGGGGGGGGGGGGGGGGGGGGGGGGGGGGGGGGGGGGGGGGGGGGGGGGGGGGGGGGGGGGGGGGGGGGGGGGGGGGGGGGGGGGGGGGGGGGGGGGGGGGGGGGGGGGGGGGGGGGGGGGGGGGGGGGGGGGGGGGGGGGGGGGGGGGGGGGGGGGGGGGGGGGGGGGGGGGGGGGGGGGGGGGGGGGGGGGGGGGGGGGGGGGGGGGGGGGGGGGGGGGGGGGGGGGGGGGGGGGGGGGGGGGGGGGGGGGGGGGGGGGGGGGGGGGGGGGGGGGGGGGGGGGGGGGGGGGGGGGGGGGGGGGGGGGGGGGGGGGGGGGGGGGGGGGGGGGGGGGGGGGGGGGGGGGGGGGGGGGGGGGGGGGGGGGGGGGGGGGGGGGGGGGGGGGGGGGGGGGGGGGGGGGGGGGGGGGGGGGGGGGGGGGGGGGGGGGGGGGGGGGGGGGGGGGGGGGGGGGGGGGGGGGGGGGGGGGGGGGGGGGGGGGGGGGGGGGGGGGGGGGGGGGGGGGGGGGGGGGGGGGGGGGGGGGGGGGGGGGGGGGGGGGGGGGGGGGGGGGGGGGGGGGGGGGGGGGGGGGGGGGGGGGGGGGGGGGGGGGGGGGGGGGGGGGGGGGGGGGGGGGGGGGGGGGGGGGGGGGGGGGGGGGGGGGGGGGGGGGGGGGGGGGGGGGGGGGGGGGGGGGGGGGGGGGGGGGGGGGGGGGGGGGGGGGGGGGGGGGGGGGGGGGGGGGGGGGGGGGGGGGGGGGGGGGGGGGGGGGGGGGGGGGGGGGGGGGGGGGGGGGGGGGGGGGGGGGGGGGGGGGGGGGGGGGGGGGGGGGGGGGGGGGGGGGGGGGGGGGGGGGGGGGGGGGGGGGGGGGGGGGGGGGGGGGGGGGGGGGGGGGGGGGGGGGGGGGGGGGGGGGGGGGGGGGGGGGGGGGGGGGGGGGGGGGGGGGGGGGGGGGGGGGGGGGGGGGGGGGGGGGGGGGGGGGGGGGGGGGGGGGGGGGGGGGGGGGGGGGGGGGGGGGGGGGGGGGGGGGGGGGGGGGGGGGGGGGGGGGGGGGGGGGGGGGGGGGGGGGGGGGGGGGGGGGGGGGGGGGGGGGGGGGGGGGGGGGGGGGGGGGGGGGGGGGGGGGGGGGGGGGGGGGGGGGGGGGGGGGGGGGGGGGGGGGGGGGGGGGGGGGGGGGGGGGGGGGGGGGGGGGGGGGGGGGGGGGGGGGGGGGGGGGGGGGGGGGGGGGGGGGGGGGGGGGGGGGGGGGGGGGGGGGGGGGGGGGGGGGGGGGGGGGGGGGGGGGGGGGGGGGGGGGGGGGGGGGGGGGGGGGGGGGGGGGGGGGGGGGGGGGGGGGGGGGGGGGGGGGGGGGGGGGGGGGGGGGGGGGGGGGGGGGGGGGGGGGGGGGGGGGGGGGGGGGGGGGGGGGGGGGGGGGGGGGGGGGGGGGGGGGGGGGGGGGGGGGGGGGGGGGGGGGGGGGGGGGGGGGGGGGGGGGGGGGGGGGGGGGGGGGGGGGGGGGGGGGGGGGGGGGGGGGGGGGGGGGGGGGGGGGGGGGGGGGGGGGGGGGGGGGGGGGGGGGGGGGGGGGGGGGGGGGGGGGGGGGGGGGGGGGGGGGGGGGGGGGGGGGGGGGGGGGGGGGGGGGGGGGGGGGGGGGGGGGGGGGGGGGGGGGGGGGGGGGGGGGGGGGGGGGGGGGGGGGGGGGGGGGGGGGGGGGGGGGGGGGGGGGGGGGGGGGGGGGGGGGGGGGGGGGGGGGGGGGGGGGGGGGGGGGGGGGGGGGGGGGGGGGGGGGGGGGGGGGGGGGGGGGGGGGGGGGGGGGGGGGGGGGGGGGGGGGGGGGGGGGGGGGGGGGGGGGGGGGGGGGGGGGGGGGGGGGGGGGGGGGGGGGGGGGGGGGGGGGGGGGGGGGGGGGGGGGGGGGGGGGGGGGGGGGGGGGGGGGGGGGGGGGGGGGGGGGGGGGGGGGGGGGGGGGGGGGGGGGGGGGGGGGGGGGGGGGGGGGGGGGGGGGGGGGGGGGGGGGGGGGGGGGGGGGGGGGGGGGGGGGGGGGGGGGGGGGGGGGGGGGGGGGGGGGGGGGGGGGGGGGGGGGGGGGGGGGGGGGGGGGGGGGGGGGGGGGGGGGGGGGGGGGGGGGGGGGTTTCTTTAGCTTCCATATCTTTTTTCTTGTCCGGTATGTTCAGCATGGTACTAAGCAAACTCTCGGTAACATTCTTCATGATATGCATGACATCGATACAGTGGGGCGCCGAGAGAATCTTCCAGGACTCCAAGTCCCAAAATGGACTCCGTGTTTTCCCAACTTTTAAGAGCGCCTCGACTGTCTTCCGCTTCTTTCCAGTCTTAGGGTACTCTTTCCAGTTGTTCAACAGCTCTTTGATTTGCTGTCCACTCCTCCTACATGGCTTTTCTCGCTTTTCTTTTTGTGTTGTCAAACAGTTCTTCATTTTGTCTCAACTCGTCATTTTTTTAAGCTATCTTCGATGCCCTGTGTACATGGTTTTATGTGAGTGCTTTAGATAGAGATGATGTGTTTCATCCATACACCTAACACATGCACAGTGTCCATGGGAAACCTGGCCGGATTGATACCTGTATGCAGGATAGTCTTGCACGGTCGTGAGCAGCGCACCTCTCAAAGGGAAATATTCTCATGTTAAAGCATCCTATGTGTCGACCACTTCATCAGACAATAATATGTGTAGCTCCTCCTAGAATAGTTGCAAATACAGGTTAAGATCGCTCCCCTGGCGACCATCTGTAGGGTGTCGATACGTCTGTTGCAGGTAGACCCACAGGGGGAGATTGTAGATGCATATAACCATGTGCCAGGTGCTGTGCATGCTGCTCTGGTTGCCAAAAGGATCCAGGACATCCATGCTATAACCCAGCATGAGATTCCTATCCTCTCCTTTGAAATATGGGTATTCGACATCGATTGCTTTCCACTGGTGGCCATCTGTAGGGTGTCGCAGCACTTCATCATTTTTTTCGGCCTCTCACCGTTCCAATGCATAAGCTTTGCCTGGTTCTTGTTTGCGTATAGACGCTTCAAGCGGGGGATGAGTGGAAACTACCATACAACATTATGAGGAGTACCG
>JAAAWM010010632.1:0-46285 GCA_036873465.1 Thinopyrum obtusiflorum
ACAGAGTAAAAAACAGAACAGTCTGTAGTAATCTGTATCAAACGAATACTTTTGGAACTCCAAAAATTCTTAAATAAATTGGTGGACGTGAGGAATTAACTATTAATCATCTGCAAAAAGAATCAACCTAAAATCACTCTCCAGTAAAAAGTGGCAACTAATCTCGTGAGCGCTAAAGTTTCTGTTTTTTACAGCAAGATTGCAAAGACTTCACCCAAGTCTTCCCAAAGGTTATACTTGGCACAAACACTAATTAAAACATAAAACCACATCTAATCAGATTCTATATGAATTATTTATTACTAAACAGGAACAAAAAGCAAGGAACAAAAATAAAATTGGGTTGCCTCCCAACAAGCGCTATCGTTTAACGCCCCTAGCAAGGTATAAAAACAAGAATAGATCTAGGTATTGCCATCTTTGGTATGCAATCCATATGTGGCTCTCATAATAGATTCATAAGGTAATTTAATTTTATTTCTAGGAAAGTGTTCCATACCTTTCCTTAATGGAAATTGGAATCTAATATTTCCTTCTTTCATGTCAATAATTGCACCAATTGTTCTAAGGAAAGGTCTACCAAGAATAATTGGACATGTAGGATTGCAATCTATATCAAGAACAATGAAATCTACGGGCACATAATTCCTATTTGCAACAATAAGAACATCATTAATCCTTCCCATAGGTTTCTTAATGGTGGAATCCACAAGGTGCAAATTTAATGAACAATCATCAAATTCACGGAAACCTAACACATCACACAAAGTTTTTGGAATCGTGGAAACACTGGCACCCAAATCATATAAAGCATAGCATTCATGATCTTTAATCTTAATTTTAATAGTGGGTTCCCACTCATCATAAAGTTTTCTAGAAATAGAAACTTCTAGCTCAAGCTTTTCTTCATAGGATTGCATTAAAGCATCAACGATATGTTTAGTAAAAGCTTTATTTTGATCATAAACATGAGGAGAATTTAACACGGATTGCAACAAGGAAATACAATCTATCAAAGAGCAATTATCATAATTAAATTCCTTGAAATCCAAAATAGTGGGTTCATTGCTATGTAAAGTTATGACCTCTTCAATCCCACTTTTATTAATTTTAGCATCAACTAAAAACTCCGAATCATTGGGACGCCTTTTAACTAAAGTTGACTCATCTCCAGTCCCATCTTTATCAAGATTCATATTGGAAAACAAAGATTTAATAGGAGACACATCAATCACTTTTAGATCTTCATCTTTATTATCCTCTAGATCTTCCGGTTTAGCGGCCATCTTATTAACTAAGGTGGCTTGCTTATCCAAAATTTGGCCTACTAAATTTTCAAGATGGGCGAACTGAGATTTCAAACCATAAAATTCTTTAGACATATCATCAAGCTCTTTATTCATGTACTCCATAAAACCTTTTTGTTCTTTAAGCTCGTTTCTGAAAAAATTATTATGCTCAAATTGCAAAGACATAAAGCTTCTAACGTTGTTTTCAATTTCTTCCAACCTTCTAAGGTGAGGATCAACGCTTTTAGGCAAGGCCATCAGGGCAAACAGGCACACAAGAGGCAAGCAAAAAGGGACGAACGAAAGAAGAGGCGAATAAAACGGCAAAGGTGAAGTGGGGGAGAGGAAAACGATAGGCAAATGGCAAATAATTTAATGCGAGGGATAAGAGTTTGTGATGGGTACTTGGTATGTCTTGACTTGAGCGTAGATCTCCCCGGCAACAGCGCCAGATATGGCTAGTTGACGGGAGATCAAATCTTGACTTGACTTGGTGCAAATCTCCCCGGCAACGGTGCCAGAAATCCTTCTTGCTACCTCTTGAGCATGCGTTGGTTTTCCCTTGAAGAGGAAAGGGTGATGCAGCAAAGTAGCGTAAGTATTTCCCTCAGTTTTTGAGAACCAAGGTATCAATCCAGCAGGAGACTACACGCAAATCGCCTAGTACCTGCACAAACAATCAAGAACCTTGCAACCAACGTGATAAAGGGGTTGTCAATCCCTTCACGGCCACTTGCAAAAGTGAGATCAGATAAAGATAATAAGATAAATATTTTTGGTATTTTTGTTGTATAGATTGGAAAGTAAAGATTGCAAAATAAACGGCGACATAAGTTGGTAAGTTAACGGGAAACTAATAAGATGTAAAATAGACCCGGGGGACATAGGTTTCACTAGTGGCTTCTCTCAAGATAGCATATATTACGGTGGGTGAACAAATTACTACCGAGCAATTGATAGAAAAGCGCATAGTTATGCGAATATCTAGGCATGATCATGAACATAGGCATCACGTCCGTGTCAAGTAGACCAAAACGATTCTGCATCTACTACTATTACTCCACACATCGACCGCTATCCAGCATGCATCTAGAGTATTAAGTTCATAAGAACAGAGTAACGCATTAAGCAAGATGACATGCTGTAGAGGGATAAACTCAAGCAATATGATATAAACCCCATATTTTTATCCTCGATGGCAACAATACAATACGTGCCTTGCTGCCCCTGCTGTCACTGGGAAAGGACACCGCAAGATTGAACCCAAAGCTAAGCACTTCTCCCATTGCAAGAAAGATCAATCTAGTAGGCCAAACTAAACCGATAACTCGAAGAGACTTGCAAAGATATCAAATCATGCATATAAGAATTCAGAGAAGAACCAAATATTGTTCATAGATAATCTTGATCATAAACCCACAATTCATCGGATCTCGGCAAACACACCGCAAAAAGTATTACATCGAATAGATCTCCAAGAACATCGAGGAGAACTTTGTATTGATAACCAAAGAGAGAGAAGAAGCCATCTAGCTAATAACTATGGACCCGAAGGTCTGTGGTAAACTACTCACACATCATCGGAGAGGCTATGGTGTTGATGTAGAAGCCCTCCGTGATCGATTCCCCCTCCGGCAGATCGCCGGAAAAGGCCCCAATATGGGATCTCACGGGTACAAAAGGTTGCGGTGGTGGAAAAGTGGTTTCGTGGCTCTCCTGGATGTTTTCAGGGTATAAGAGTATATATAGGCGAAAGCAGTAGGTCGGTGGAGCTACGAGGGGCCCACGAGGGTGGGGGCGCGCCCTCCTGCCTCATGGTCACCTCGTTGCATCTCTGACTTCCACTCCAAGTCTCCTGGATTGTGTTTGTTCCAAGAAAGATCATCGCAAAGGTTTCGTTCCGTTTGGATTCCGTTTGATATCCCTTTTCTGCGAAACACTGAAATAGGCAAAAAATAGCAACTGGCACTGGGCCTCCGGTTAATAGGTTAGTCCCAAAAATAATATAAAAGAGCATATTTAAAGACAAGTAAACATCCAAAACAGATAATATAATAGCATGGAATGATAAAAAATTATAGATACGTTGGAGACGTATCAGATATAATAAAAACTTTCATAAAGATCATTGGACCAAATAAACTTGGTTCTGTGTAATAGTTTTGCGGTATGATGATATAATATGTGAGTCATGTTGATGAGTAATTATGCTTTAGTAAGGATATTGGTGTTAAGGTTTGTGATTCCCTATGCAAGCATGAAAGTCAATAGTTATGCAATGAAATTATATCCTACTTGTGGTGCATTATTCGGTGTTAGTTATGCTTAATGCTCGCTTATGAGATTTTTCGTTTCTTGGTTGGATGCTTCTCAATCTTTTGCTAGCCTTCATTTGCACTAAGTATGATCACTACTTGTGCGTCCAAAATCCTTAAACCAGTTTTTCCATATGAGTCCACTATACCTACCTATATGCGGTATTCTTTTGCCGTTCTAAGCAAATTTGTATGTGCCATCTCTACTCTTAAAAATAAATTTCTCTTTTGTGTGCTCGTACCACTCATGAAAATGGTAGGGGGTGGCTGATATTTTTCCATGCTAGATGTGTTATTCTCAAGATGAGTGTTTATTCACTTGACATTGCATGAGAGTACGACAAAGGTATTAGGGATGGCCAGTCCCAAAATGAAAAATGAATTTACTTTATGTTGTCAAATAATAAATTCCTTGTAAAGTTTTGGTATGGATGGCACCCATGGATTCGGTTAGCCGTGGATTGTGAAAGTATGGTGGAAAAAGGAATAAACTTTATTTTCTGTTTGGGAACCGGCTATGATAAATCTAGCATGGAAAGTATTGGGAACTACTCGATCGTTTTCGTTGACAGGAAAGGCATGCCACCCAATTTTTTTTTATCTCTATATTTTTTGCTTTGAGCTCTGGCACCTCCACAAATCCCTACTTCTCTCTATGAAGGGCCGTTCTATTTACTTTATGCAATTTTTATTTGAGTCTCCATCTTCTCTTATAAAGCACCAACTAAGGGGCACTGTGATCGTACTTGAGCATTGGGAGTAGCTAATATGCGAGTGTGTTTCATGAATGGATCAATGATTGAGCAGAATGGGCTAGGGATAACTTGCTTTAGTGTTGATATTTTTAAAGACATGGTTGCTTGTTGATATGCTTGAGTATTGAAATCTTCATGCCAAAACTAGACTATTGCTTTGAATCATATAAAAGTCCAAATGTCCATGCTACAAAAGAAAAGAATATGTGATGAACTAGTTAGGCAGTATTCCACATCAAAAATTCTATTTTTATCATTTACCTACTCGAGGACGAGTAGGAATTAAGCTTGGGGATGCTGATACGTTGATAACCCACAAGTATAGGGGATCGCAACAGTTTTCGAGGGTAGAGTATTCAGGGGGGGGGGGGGGGGGGGGGGGGGGGGGGGGGGGGGGGGGGGGGGAAGTATTAGCAGCTGAGTTGTCAATTCAACCACACCTGAAAGACTTAATATCTATAGCAAAATATTTAGTAGCAAACTAGTATGGAAGTAACGGTAACGGTGGCAAAAGTAACAGTAGCAGTTTTCTAGCAATCGTAACAGTAGCAACGGAAAAGTAACTTAGCAAGGATCAATATGAAACGAGCTTGTAGGCAATGGATCAATGATGGATAATTATGTCGGATGGCATTCATCATGCAACAGTTATAACATAGGGTGACACAGAACTAGCCCCAATTCATCAATATAATGTAGGCATGTGTTCCGAATATAGTCATACGTGCTTATGGGAAAGAACTTACATGACATCTTTTGTCCTACCCTCCCGTGGCAGCGGGGTCCTATTGGCAACTAAGGGATATTAAGGCCTCTTTTTAATAGAGTACCGACCAAAGCATTGGCACTTAGTGAATACATGAACTCCTCAAACTACGGTCATCACCGGGAAGTGTCCCGACTATTGTCACTCCGGGGTTGCCAGATCATAACACGTAGTACGTGACTATAACTTGCAAGATAGGATCAAGAACGCAAGTATATTCATGAAAACATAATAGGTTCAGATCTGAAATCATGGCACTCGGGCCGGGGGGGGGGGGGGGGGGGGGGGGGGGGGGGGGGGGGGGGGGGGGGGGAACATAGTGGATACTAGGGATCAAACCCTAACAAAACTAACTCGATTACATAGTAAATCTCATCCAACCCATCACTGTCCAGCAAGCCTACGATTGGATTACTCACGCACGGCGGTGAGCATCATGAAATTGGTGATGGAGGATGGTTGATGATGATGATGCCGATGATTTCCCCTCTCCGAAGCCCCGAACGGACTCCAGACCTGCCCTCCCGAGGAAGAACAGGGCTTGGCGGCAGCTCCGTATTGTAAAACGCAACGAATCCTTCTCTCTGATTTTTTCTCCCCGAACATGAATATATGGAGTTGAAGTTGAGGTCGGTGGAGGTCTAGGGGGCCCACAAGGACGGAGGGCGCGCCCCCACCCTTGTGGCCAGGGTGTAGGCCCCCTTCGGTTGATTCTTTCGCCAATAGTTTTTATTAATTCCAAAAATCATCTCCGTGAAGTTTCAGGTCATTCCGAGAACTTTTATTTCTGCAAAAAAATAACACCATGGCAATTCTGCTGAAAACAGCGTGATGTAGGGTGGAACCCTATACGGCCGATCTTTCATGAAAGGAGTGGATCCCGCGAAGAACACGAAGAACACAAGGGGGAAATCACGAAGGGAAACACAAGAGGAACACTCAAACCAACGAGATTAGGTCACACATATGCTAGATCCGACTACACATAGAGATAACACGGTCCAAATCCAACAAGAGACGATACATAGGGTAACCGGTTCTTCTCCAAAAGGAGGTCTTGAGGTCTTCCTGTTAGGGGTCTTGAATCCAAGTGGATCTTCTCCGAAGAGGTGACGGTCTCTCTCGGAGGAGCAGATCCGGAGGGGGGGGGGGGGGGGGGGGGGGGGGGGGGGGGGGGGGGGGGGGGGGGGGGGGGGGGGGGGGGGGGGGGGGGGGGGGGGGGGGGGGGGGGGGGGGGGGGGGGGGGGGGGGGGGGGGGGGGGGGGGGGGGGGGGGGGGGGGGGGGGGGGGGGGGGGGGGGGGGGGGGGGGGGGGGGGGGGGGGGGGGGGGGGGGGGGGGGGGGGGGGGGGGGGGGGGGGGGGGGGGGGGGGGGGGGGGGGGGGGGGGGGGGGGGGGGGGGGGGGGGGGGGGGGGGGGGGGGGGGGGGGGGGGGGGGGGGGGGGGGGGGGGGGGGGGGGGGGGGGGGGGGGGGGGGGGGGGGGGGGGGGGGGGGGGGGGGCTCCATGTTCTTGATGTCCATCTTGCACCATAGCTTCTCCTAGGCTGGTTCCTTGGTACCTAAGCACACAAAGCATCTCCATTTGAGGTAGTAGTCATGTCTCAAGTGGGTCAAAGGAAAGTTCAACAAGGAGAGAGTTAATCTCGTTTTCGATAGCTCTAGCACGGGCTCTTGTCATTGGTCCAATTGGTGTCGTGGGAGATGTAGGTAGGTCCATGGGGATGACCTTGGGATGCTCCGCATCATCTCCCCTCCCTTGGGAAAGATCCGACCTCGGATCAAAATCTTCATCACCATGGTAGGGAGATAGATCGTTGACATTGAAGATGTCACTCACGGAGTACTTGTCGCGTGGGATGTAGATCTTGTAGGCGTTGTTGTTGTTGTTGTTGTTGTTGTTGTTGTTGTTGTATCGTGCAAGCACCTTGAAGGGTCCATCGGCTCGTGGTAGAAGTTTGGACTTTCGTTCGTTGGGAAAGCGGTCCTTGCGAAGGTGTAGCCACACAAGATCTCCAATGTTGAATATCATGGGTTGCTTGTTGACATTGAGCTTGGTCGCGAGTCGTTGTACTCAGCGCTCGATGGTGTGCCTTGTATCTTCATGCATCTTCTTGAGGTAGTTCACTCGGGCACTCGCGTCCATGTTTGTGCGCTCTTGTAGTGGTAGAGGAAGAATGTCCAATGGGGACAATGGGTTGAAGCCGTAGACGACCTCAAAAGGGGACTTGCCGGTAGTCAAATATCTTGCACGGTTGTAGGCGTACTCGGCGATAGGTAGGCACTCCTCCCACTCCTTGATGTTCTTCTTTATCAACACGCATAGTAGAGTGGAGAGCATGCGGTTCGTCACCTCCGTTTGGCCGTCGGTTTGAGGATGGTATGCCGAAGCGAACAAGAGCTTGATTCCGAGCTTGGTGCATAAGGTCTTCCGAAAGTAACTCAAGAACTTGATGTCACGGTCCGAGACAATCGTCTTTGGCACTCCATGTAGGCGCAAGATTTCCTTACAAAAAAGATTTGCAACATGTGAAGCATCGTCTATCTTGTTGCATGGTATGAAATGTGACATTTTAGAGAATCGGTCCACAACAACAAACACGGAATCCTTTCCATTTTTAGTTCTAGGCAAACCATGGACAAAATCCATGCTAATATCCTCCCATGGGTGATATGGAATTGGAAGGGGCATATAAAGGCCATGAGATTGAGCTTTAGACTTAGCTTTGAGACATGTTGAGCATCGAATTGTGAAACGTGTGCGACGTCGCGGAACATCTTGGGCCAAAAATAATTCTTTGAGAGCGTGGCAAATTTCTTGTCGCGTCCAAAGTGTCCCATTAGTCCTCCTCCATGAGATTCTTGCAAAAGCAACAAACGAAGAGAAGACTCGGGGATGCAAATTCGTTAGCTCTCATAAGATAACCATCTTTGATGTAATAGCGTTCCGAAGATGTATGCGTCATACACTTGGCATAAGGAATAGCAAAAGTAGGATCATGCACATATAAGTCTTTTATGTGCTCAAAACCAATGACATTCAATTCAAGTTGAGTAACAAGCATGCATATACGGGAAAGTGCATCCGCCACAATATTTTCCTTAACTTTAATATACTTGATGACATAAGGAAATGACTCAATGAACTCACTCCATTTAGCATGATGCTTGTTCAACTTAGTTTGACCCTTAAGGTATTTAAGCGTTTCATGGTCGGTAGGGGGGGGGGGGGGGGGGGGGGGGGGGAAGGTAATGTTCCCATTCATGCAAAACTCGCACTAAAGCATATAGCTCTTTGCCATAGATGGGGTAATTGAGTTGCGCTCCGGAAAGTTTCTCAATAAAGTAAGCAATTGGGCACTTCTCTTGCGTTAACACACCTCCTATGCCATTACCACTAGCATCGCAATGAATTTCAAAGGGTTTGTCAAAGTTGGGTAATGCAAGCACGGGAGCACGAGTAAGCAAATTCTTAAGCTCATTAAATGCGCTATCTTGAGATGGTCCCCAAACAAAGGGTGCATCTTCTTACTCAAAGCATGTAAAGGAGACGCAATAGTGCTAAAGTCCTTCACAAATCTATGGTAGAAACCGGCTAAACCAAGGAAGCTACGCACTTGTTGCAAGTTGGTTGGTTGGGGCCAAGTTTTAATAGCACTGATCTTAGATTCATCAACATGAACACCCTTATAAGACACAACAAAACCCAAGAAAACAAGCTTATCAACACCAAAAAGGCATTTGTCCATATTAGCATAAAGGTGCTCTTTCTTAAGGGTTTGCAACACGGTTCTAGGATGGGTGACATGATCTTTGAGAGATTTGCTAAACACAAGAATGTTGTCAAAGTAGACCACAACAAATACACCAATATAGGGTCGAAGAACAAAATGCATGAGTCGCATGAAGGTACCGGGTGTTCGGATAAACCCATTGGCATAACAAGCCATTCATATAAGCCAAACTTGGTCTTAAATGCGGTTTTCCATTCATCACCTTCTTGGATGCGTATTTGATAGTAGCCACTTTTAAGGTCAATTTTAGAGAAAATGGTGGCTCCGCTAAGCTCATCTAGCATATCATCTAGGCATTGAATGGGGTAATGATAATGCACGGTAATAGCATTAATAGGGAGACAATCGGAACACATGCAAAATGTACCATCTTTCTTGGGAACAAGGATTACTGGGACGGCACAAGGGCTCAAACTTTCTCGTACATGGCAGTTGTCGATGAGTTGTTGTACTTTCCGTTGGATCTCCTTAGTTTCCTCGGGGTTGACGCAGTAGGGAGCCTTGTTTGGAAGTGGTGCTCCGGGGATGAGGTCGATGCGGTGCTCGATGCCTTGTAGTGGAGGTACTCCCGGAGGAAGCTCATCAGGGAAAACGTCTTCGAATTATGCAATAGAGAAGATAACACTAAAGGTAGCTTGTGAGAGGTGTTAGCTTTTGGTGCCTCGTCTTTGGACAAAAGGACGTAGTGCATGACACTTGATGGGTTCTCACACACTTCTCACATCTCACGTTTGGCGGCAAATAGGACTAAGTTCTTCTTGTCGCTCATCGTGGAGGTACTCAATTTGGTCTTGTGGCGCTCACTCTCTTTTTGGTGGTTTGCTCTCTCACTATTCTCTCCACGATGGGTGGCTTGCTTCTCGGCGATCACTTGGCTTGGAGACATAGGTCGTTGTACATACTCCTTTCCTTTCATCTTGAATCTATAGGGATTTCTACGCCCGTTGTGGAAGATATGGCATCATTGGTCTTCTTCTTGTTGATGTTGATGAGTCAAGACCTTGGAGACAACGAGAGTGGGGCTCGAATCTTCGTCACAAAAGACTTGATCATCTTCATCGTTGTTCACTTGCTGGTGCATGGCCACTTGCTCAAGGGCTTCCATTTCTCCTTCACTCATGGAGTCATAAGTTCCGTCGTCGTTGAGGATCATGGTGCGCTTGTTTGTACACTCAAAGGACTTGGGGGGGGGGGGGGGGGGGGGGGGGGGGGCATTTGAAGGAACTTGTCTTGATGGTCTCATCGGTTGGGGTAGATGATGATGATGCTCTCGGCTTGAAGTTGCTTGTAGTAGGAGGGCGATTTGAGGTTGTCAAAGTTTTCTTGTAGCTTGACTTGTCGCCGTTGCTTGTAGATGGCTTGGTTGAGGTAGAAGGTGTTGTAGTCGTTGAAGCTTGGTTGTTGGAGAAGCCATAGGACTTGGATGAGAACTTGGCATACTTGAAGTCATCTTGCACTTGATGTTCCGCTTTGATAGCTTGGTGCACTAGCTCGATGAAGTTCGAGTATGGTTGGAAGTCGGCAATCTTCTTGATAGGATGATTGAGTCCATTCAAGAAACGTGCCATAGTTTGCTCATCATCTTCTGTGACATTGGCTCGTATCATGGTAATCTCCATTTCCTTGTAGTATTCTTCAACGCTCTTGGTTCCTTGCTTGAGGAGTTGGAGTTTCTTGAAGAGGTCGCGGTTGTAGAAGGTAGGTACGAAACGTGCTCTCATGACATCCTTCATTTGCACCCAAGTTGTGATGGGTGGTTCACCTCTTGCCGCTCGGCGCTCAATGACTTGTTCCCACCAAATGAGGACGTAGTCTTGGAACTCAAGGGATGCCATCGCGATCTTCTTCTCTTCCTCATAGTTGTGCAAGCCGAAGATTTTGTCAACCTTCAATGCCCATGAAAAGTACTCTTTGGGATCATTTCTTCTGGAAAACTTGGGCATGGTGAACTTTAGCTTGCCATAGCATTGCTCTTCATTGTGTTGGGGTCGGGGATGAGGACGTCCTTGACGAGGAGGATTGTCTCCCTCAACTTGCTCTTGTCTTGGAGGATTTCCATTGTTGTCTTGCTCTTGGTGAACTTGATGTTCTTGTCGAGCTTGTTGAGGAGCTTGTCGAGCTTGACGATGCACGCGAGCTTGATATATTTGTTCTTGAACTTCATCATGAAGCGCTTGTTGTTGCTCACGAGCTTGCCGGTTGCGCGTGGCTACGGCTCGACTTGAATCTCGGAGGGCACGTTGCACCTCAAGTGCTTGAGCTTCGCGTAGTTGTTGTTCTTGGCGTTGTGCCTTGGCATCTTGTGTATCTTGGTGTAGTCGCGCTCGCTCTTCCTCTTGTTGTTGGCGTAGATGTTGTCGTTCTTGTGCTTGCACGAAAGTAGCTAGATTTTGACGGTGCCGATGTTCTTGCGCGCGAGCTTGCTCTTGAGAGTCGTTGTTGTGTAGAGGATTGCGGTTTGCTTGACGATCTTGACGCACGGCACGATGAAGAGTGTTCGATGTTGGAGTACTTGAGCCTGAAATAGTGTCGTCGGAGTGTTGACTCGAGCGGCTCCGTCTTGAGTAGGACGAAGTGGTAGAAGAGCAGTTGACCAACAAGGCACGAATCTTGTCCATTCTTGCGTCATTCTCTTGTTTGTGTTCGTCGAGCTTGTTGTCGAAGTAGTCTCTTGTACGTTGCTCGGAGAGTCACAAGTCGGTGGCGAGATGGTCGATGCGGTTGCTCATTGCTTGTTGCTCTTGATGCAAAGCTCGTTGCGTTCCAAATAGCTGTATCTTGGTGACGTAGTTGTTCGGGTCGTCGTCTTGCTCAAGGAAGAGTGGGTTGGTAGACGAACTTGGCCTATCCATCATTCCAAGTAAAATATGTGAGTGGGAGAAAGAGAAAGAACTTATACCAAATGTACCTTGACCGATGTTGAAGATCAATGATCACTCAAATGTGTGACAAGGAAATAGCACAATTGGTACCAATTCTTATCGGTTTCTCACATCTACACAAATAAAAGCTTATGGTGGAGCTTGGTTAGGATGGTGGCACAAAATTTGATGCAATTGTTAGTGAGCCGCAATAATGTTGGAAAAGATTGCAAAATTTGCAAATGCAACAAGTAGACCAATAGCAAGATATGGTACACAGAGACACACACGCAAATAGATAAATGGGGTCACGCAACCAAGGAATGAGCCAAAATGTGGAATCCACGAAAATGCTCTTGTTGCACAACACTAGAGAGACACTAGCACGATTGCACAATAGGCGGATACGAAACTTGTGCACAACCTACTAAGCAAAATTGCAACGACTTCTATCCCAAGTATGCTATATGCATGGTTTTCCGATGGTATGATCTAAGGTGATCTAGTATGACAATCTTAATGTAGTAGTATGATGCTATGATTCTTGCTTATAAGCTCTTTGCTTATCTCTTTTCCTTGTGCTTAAAAGTTTGTTTGGCTCTTTGTCTTTTGAGCTCTTTTCTCATGCAAAACTTCACGAACCAAGATAGCAATTGAGGATATGCAATGACAACTTTGTGACACAAAAGATGATACCAAGATCTGCACCACGATGATATGGTATGTATGCTATGGGAAGTATGATCACTAATGTGCACAAGTCACGTTGCCGGCAATACTCAAAGGCTAGTCTCGATGGGTAAGATACGCAAAATTTGGCTATGGTGGTTATCAATGTAATGGCAACAATGTACAATGATGATATATCACGATCCCAAGATGATACGGAGGTTACCGTTCTTGCTTACGGTGAGGTGTCAAAATGGTGAAGTGGTCGTCGTTGATGACGAGTCCATGGCGAAGATGAGCGGCGGTGATGTCGATGTCGAACCATTCCTAATAAGCCGAAACACCCTAGGAAATGATGAACCACAACTCAAATTGTCAAAACCAAAGTCAAATGGATGTAACAAAAGTGGCAATCCGGAAATGGTGGAAGTAAAGTGGAGGGTATAGGGTTAGGTTGCGGAAAGCTACGGTGGTATGCGGATGATATGGTGGAGGGCCTAGGCAAAGATGCCAATCAGTTTTGGCTGAAACTGGGCGGGGTGGTAGTACCGCTAGATTGGGCGGTAGTACCGCTTGTGGTACTTTAGCGGTAGTGCCACTCGGTGGGGGCGGTAGTACTGCTGGTGTCGGGAAAATTCGCAATTTTGGATCGGGATCAGTTTTTGGGGCGAAAAAGGATGATTTCGGGG
Source organism: Thinopyrum obtusiflorum (assembly GCA_036873465.1). Taxonomy (NCBI): domain Eukaryota; kingdom Viridiplantae; phylum Streptophyta; class Magnoliopsida; order Poales; family Poaceae; genus Thinopyrum; species Thinopyrum obtusiflorum. The sequence goes on from JAAAWM010010632.1 coordinate 13,135, forward strand.
TCAAAATTCGAGAGATTTCGTGGATGGAAAGTGGGGAAATTTGGGGAGATGTTAGATCCACTCGAAACAAAGCAAATCCACGGATCAAATCCAACAAAACTTCATCACACCAACAAATCAAAAAAAAATTGGGGGGCTATTTTTGTGGGGAATTTTCGAATTTGGGACAAAATCAACAAAACAAGGCTAGAAAATGAAAGGGGAGGTTCCGAAATCGTGATCACGTGGCTCATGATACTAAGATGATGTAGGGTGGAACCCTATATGGCCGATCTTTCACGAAAGGAGCGGATCCCGTGAAGAACACGAAGAACACAAGGGGGAAATCATGAAGGAAAACACAAGAGGAACACTCAAACCAACGAGATTAGGTCACACATATGCTAGATCCAAGTACACATAGAGATCACACGGTCCAAATCCAACAAGAGACGATACATAGGGTAACCGGTTCTTCTCTGAAAGGAGGTATTGAGATCTTCCCGTTAGGGGTCTTGAATCCAAGTGGATCTTCTCCGAAGAGGTGACGATCTCTCTCGGAGGAGCAGATCCGGATGGATGAGCGAGGCTCTGATACGTCTCCAACGTATCTATAATTTTTGATTGTTCCATGCTATTATATATTCTGTTTTGGATGTTTAATGGGCTTTATTATACACTTTTATATTATTTTTGGGACTAACCTATTAACCGGAGGCCCAGCCCGAATTGCTGTTTTTTTTGCCTATTTCAGTATTTTGAAGGAAAGGATATCAAACGGAGTCCGAACGGAATGAAACCTTCGGGAACGTGATTTTCGGAACAAACGTGATCCAGAGGACTTGGAGTGGACGTCAAGCAATCAACGAGGAGGCCACGAGGCAGGGGGCGCGCCTACCCCCCTGGGCGCGCCCTCCACCCTCGTGGGCCCCTCGTAGCTCTCCTGACCGACCTCTTTCGCCTATATATACTCATGTACCCTGGAAACATCAGAAACGGAGCCAAAACCCTATTTCCACCGCCCCAACCTTCTGTACCCGTGAGATCCCATCTTGGGGCCTTTTCCGGCGCTCCGCCAGAGGGGGCATTGATCACAGAGGGCTTCTACATCAACACCATAGCCTCTCCGATGATGTGTGAGTAGTTTACCTCAGACCTTCGGGTCCATAGTTATTAGCTAGATGGCTTCTTCTCTCTCTTTGGATCTCAATACAAAGTTCTCCTCGATTCTCTTGGAGATCTATTCAATGTAACTCTTCTTTTTGCGGTGTGTTTGTCGAGATCCGATGAATTGTGGGTTTATGATCAAGATTATCTATAAACAATATTTGAATCTCCTCTGAATTCTTTTATGTATGATTGGTTATCTTTGCAGGTCTCTTCGAATTATCAGTTTGGTTTGGCCTACTAGATTGATCTTTCTTGCAATGGGAGAAGTGCTTAGCTTTGGGTTCAATCTTGCGGTGCTCGATCCCAGTGACAGTAGGGGAAACGACACGTATTGTATTGTTGCCATCGAGGATAAAAAGATGGGGTTTACATCATATTGCATGAGTTTATCCCTCTACATCATGTCATCTTGCTTAAAGCGTTACTCCGTTCTTATGAACTTAATACTCTAGATGCATGCGAGATAGTGGTCGATGTGTGGAGTAATAGTAGTAGATGCAGGCAGGAGTCGGTCTACTTGTCACGGACGTGATGCCTATATACATGATCATACCTAGATATTCTCATAACTATGCTCAATTCTATCAATTGCTCGACAGTAATTCGTTTACCCACCGTAATACTTATGCTATTTTGAGAGAAGCCACTAGTGAAACCTATGGCCCCCGGGTCTATTTTCCATCATATTAATCTCCCGTCAACAAGCTATTTCTGGCGCCGTTTATTTTGTTTTCTTTACTTTTAGTCTTTAACATAAAAATACCAAAAATATTATCTTATCATCTCTATCAGATCTCACTTTTGCAAGTGGCCGTGAAGGGATTGACAACCCCTTTATCGTGTTGGTTGCAAGGTTCTTATTTGTTTGTGTAGGTGCAAGAGACTTGAGCGTGGTCTCCTACTGGATTGATACCTTGGTTCTCAAAAACTGAGGGAAATACTTATGCTATTTTACTGCATCACCCTTTCCTCTTCAAGGGAAAACCAACGCAGTGCTCAAGAGGTAGCAGGCTCTATCTCACATATGAGCTATCACAATGCTATCCCTAGCTAGGAGGATGTGGGGGGCGGTATATAGTCTAAGTCCATGAAGGGGTAAGTGAGAGGGGGGATACATGGGCCCTTGGCCCGCTCTTTGCGCACAGGCAGCACGGTAGTACCGGACACTCGGGCGGTAGTACCGCTTTGGCGGTAGTACCGCTCGGGTTGGGCGGTAGTACCGGACTCGTGTCGCTCGATCACAGGAATTTGTCGGGTTGAGCGGCAGTAGAGCGGATGTTCGGCGGTAGTACTGCTTGGATGGGCTTAGCGGTAGTACCGCTTGGTGTGGGCGGTAGTACCGCCCGTTCCGGACTGGGCAGATCCTCTCCATGTTCTTGATGTCCATCTTGCACCATAGCTTCTCCTAGGCTGGTTCCTTGGTACCTAAGCACACAAAGCATCTCCGTTTGAGGTAGTAGCCATGTCTCAAGTGGGTCAAAGGAAAGTTCAACAAGGAGAGAGTTAACTTCGTTTTTGATAGCTCTCGCACGGGCTCTTGTCATTGGTCCAAGTGGTGTCATAGGAGATGTAGGTAGGTCCATGGGGATGACCTTGGGATGCTCCGCATCACAGCATCAGCCCGGGTTAGTTCCATTCAAATCAAGCAAGTTAAAGTCCAAAACAAGGGCAAAAGAGTTTGGAAAAGTAGATACGATGGAGACGTATCAACTCCCCCAAGCTTAACCCATTGCTTGTCCTCAAGCAATTCAGTTCACAACTGAAAGTGATAAAGAAAAACTTTTACAAACTCTGTTTGATCTTGTTGTTGCAAATATGTAAAGCCAGCATTAAAGTTTTCAACAAAGATTATGAACTAACTGTCGGTGCAACAAACCCTGGGTCTGTTGCCCAGACTGTGCACATGCATGGGAACAAGATTACGGCACCAAACCAAGTCAGAGCAAAAGAGATCAAGATCTTCAAAGAACCGACATGCAGATCAAGAGGGCCAAGACCAAGCTAAAGAAGCAAGACACCACCAGGCGAAAAGCGTCCCTTGCCGGGCAGGTGAGCCTGGCAAGGACGGGGGCTCCCCCGGAAGAAACCCTCCAAGACTCCCCGACAGGGCCTGCCGGGACTCGCGGAGGCAGATCCACCTCACCAAGCCGTTTCACCATGACCCACGTCATTGATCAATGCGGTGTCAAGCCGCAAAGTGACTAAGTGGCGGCCATTCGCCACATGGCGGCCTCTTTCTACATGAAATACCTATAGACGACACCCGTCCTGCGACGTGTCAAACGAGCAGGCGTGGAGCTAGCAAAACTGCCCGGCAAGGCTTGCCGGGCAAGCAGTGATGTGACGTTGAGCAGTGCATTTAATGCGCCCTGTCAGCCTGCAGAGTTAGGTATGATAGCACTGTTTGCTATCTTATCAGTGCATAATGACTGCTTTGCCATTGTGGTGACCCCTTAATCTATAAAAGGAGGCCCAAGGCAACCGTAGAAAGGGTTAGAAGGTTGGATACCCACACACTCATACGCGCCTAGCCACTGCATCCCCCGAGGCGACCCTGCCGGGCAAGTCTACTGCGCTCCATCACCATTCTCCCTCCATCAATCCACCAATGCAGGAGGAGGGTTTTACGCCTCGCGGCGGCCCGAACCTGGGTAAAATTGCCCGTGTGATTTCTGCAGTCCTGCCCCATGTTCTTCTCCTCTTTGTGCAACGTGACATCACCCCTGCCGAACCAGCAAGGGGCCCTTGGTCCCATAGGTGGCCGTGGTTTCCCACGACATCTTTGGCGCGCCAGGTAGGGGGATCACTTGCGCGAACCTAAAAGCGTGTGCAGTGCGTCATCTTCATCGGCATCCTCATTTTTGACGTCACCATCGACCATGGCGCCCAAGAAGAAAGACGACGCTTCAGCTCACCCATCCACCTCGAAGGCTCCGCCGCCCGCAGCCACCGGTGCTACGAGGGATACGGAGGCGCGCGAGAATGTGGACGCCGCCGGGATGTGGTCGGAGCAGGCGGCACCGTAACCACTTCCCCCGCGGCCGAAGCAGAAGCCAGAGACGCCAGAGGAGAGCAGCATCAACAACACCTCGATGGCCACGCTCCTTCCTCTCACCGATGGGCACAGCCACAGCGGTGGCGCTCGGTCCGAGCCGAATTGCCGCGATCCTGCAGCCCCCACCGCGGGAGCGACCTTAGCGCGTGCACCTCCCAGGGGCGAGTCGTCCAGGTCGCTGCGCCCGACGGAGCCACTGACCCACAAGCGCCTTCACCATGTCACCATACCACTCGGATGGCCGCCTCGCAGCAGCAGGGGCGTGGTACTATCGCTGCTGGCACCGTCAGGAGCCGAGCGACGATGCGGTCTACGTCGTCATCACTTATGCCAAGTACTTCTACGGAAGCCATGGCGTGGTCTCAGCTGCTGCTAGGGTTTCCATCGGCGGCCGAGCAGATGGGCGAGTGGCGTGCCACCATCCAGAGTATGCTCGGGTTCGCCGAGGCTAGGGGCTCACCGCGAGCTAGCCCACCACGGCCTCCCCAGGCAACAACGACGGCTAGCACTGCTAGTCGTACTGAAGGGGCCACCCCCACAGTGCAGTCCCCCCCACGGCAACCAGTGCGAGCGCGACAGAATCAAGAACCTGATGAAGTCTCGATGGCCTCTTCTGACCCTCGAGCGCGTCCAGGCCAACGGCGAGCCCCGGAGGACAGGTGGAGGGGAGACGCGCGCGTTGTCATTGGGCGACACCGCAGCGAGCACCGCCGGGCCGATGGGTGCGACGACCTACGCTCGGGGTAGGTGGGTGCCTGCCTTTCGAGGTTGGGTGACCTGCCTTTACTCGTGAGCTGCGGCAAGTGCATTGGCCGTCTGTCCGCATGTTCAAGCCAGAGATACCCGAGAAGTATGATGGAAGGCTGAACCCGACAGAGTTTCTAAGCATCTACACCATCGCTGTTCAGGCTGTCGGGGGAAGAGATGAGAAGGTGTTTGCCAACTACTTCCCGTTGGCTCTCAAATCCAATGTGAGGTCCTGGCTGATGCACCTGCCGGAGAGCTCCATTTCGTCATGGGCTGACCTGTGCCATGAGTTCATTGGCGCCTTCACTGGCGGCCATCGAGAACCAGGTCAGCCCAGCGACTTGCAGCTTCTCCAACAGAAAGAAGGAGAGACTCTCCGGAAGTATTTGCCAAGATTCAGCAGAGTCCACAGGAACATCCCGAACATCCATCCAATAGCTGTGATAGCCGCCTTCTAGTCCAATGTGCGCAACCGAAGGATTCGTTCCAAGATGAAGTGCGGTTGCCCAAGACTGTGAAAGAGCTCTACACCTTGGTGAACAAGTGTGCTCGGATGGAGGAAGGAAGGAAACGCCCAGGAGAAGAGGATTGCATCAACGTCGACTCAGAGGATGATGGTGAATCCACCAGTCAGAAGAAGAGTAAGAAGCGCAACAAGAGGCGCAAGGATAAGGCAGTGATGACTGTTGAAGGATCAGGTAGGCCTAGTATTAGCAAGAAGGCTAAAATCGAAGCCCCCGGCAAGGAAGCTGCCACATGCGCTAACTGCCGGGAGGCTGCGGCTACCGAGAAGGCCGGGAAGGGTGATGGGCCGTACTGCAAGATTCATCAGACCAAGGGCCACGACCTTCAAGAGTGTTATCAAGTTGAGCGGCTCGTTAAGAGGTAGAGAGTAGAATATGAGAACCGTGATAAGGAAAAGGGTCAGAATGCCGCTGGCGGCAAGGGCCAAGGTGGTGAAGTAAATCTCCCCGGCAAACCCTTCCGAAACCAAGGAAAGCCCTCCAGGGGTCAAGAGAAGAATGCTTGCAATGATGAGAGTGATGGAGGGGATGAAGAGGAAACCAGTGAGCAGGAGTTCTAGAAGGCCACTGACGCCCTGTGCATCGACGGGGGTGCATCCCTGGACTCCTCTCACCACCAACTCAAACGGTGGGCACGTGAGGTCAATGCTATAGAACCAGCGCCAGAGGCCCGGAAACCACTCAAATGGTCATGCACGCCCGTCATCTCTGATGAAGAGGACCATCCAGACCATACCACTGCAGTAGGATGTTTGCCATTGTTGGTCTCTCCAACAATTCGCAACCTCAAGGTCACAAAGATGTTGGTTGATGGCGGGGCCGGATTAGATCTGATTTCCCCAAAGGTCATCAGCAAACTCCAGATAGCAGAGGATGAGTTGAAGGTCACCGGCACATTTCAAGGAATTAATCCCGGCAGGAGTCATCCTAAGGGAAAGATCATGTTGCCTGTGACATTTGGAGGGGAGTTGAACTATCGAACTGAGAAGATTGTGTTCGATGTGGTCGACCTCCCCCTGCCGTATAATGGGATCCTTGGGCGCCCAGCCCTGGCTAAATTCATGGCGGCATCCCACTATGCCTACAACACCTTGAAGATGCCTGGGCCAGTTGGAGTCATTTCCATCCAATCAGATGAGAAAGACGCAAATATTTGTGTGGACAAGATGTACTGGGATGCAGTCGCGGCAGAGGCAGCGGCAGCAGCAGTTCCCGCCAAGGAGGACAGAGGAAAGAAGAAGGATAGAAGGGACACTGGCAAGGAATCCGGGAAGCGTACCTCTCCGGAGAGTGCTGCGCCTGTTGATGACTTGCCGAAAAGTTCCAATAGCAAGAGATCCAAGGTTGCTGCACCACAAGTGAAGAAGGTCCTGGCAGGGCTGGCTGGCGTTGATGGTACCTTCACTATCAGCGCCACCCTTCCTGCGGGCGAACATCGATGTGTTTGCCTGGCAACCATCTGATATCCCCGGTGTTCCCAGGGAGGTAATCGAGCACCACCTAGCTGTCTGCCCACACGCCCGACCTGTCAAGCAGAAAGTTCAGAAGCAGGCTTTGGAGAGGCAGCAATTCATTACAGACGAGATCAAGAAGCTTGAGGCAGCTGGTTTGGTCAGAGGAGTGCTACATCCAACATGGTTAGCAAATCCAGTGGTTGTTCAGAAGGTTAATGGGAAATGGAGGCTTTGCATAGATCTCACAGATCTCAACAAGGCTTGCCCGAAGGACCCATTTCCCTTGCCGCGCATCGACCAGATTGTGGATTCCACTTCAGCCTGCGATTTTTTTTCTCCTTTTTGGATGCATATTCTGGGTATCATCAAATCTTCATGTCCAAGGAAGACGAAGAGAAGACCTCGTTCATCACCCCATGTGGTACACACTGTTTTATCCGCATGCCTTTCAGATTAAAGAGTGCCGGGTCTATTTTTGCAAGGGCAGTCCAGATTGGTTTTGAGCCACAGCTGCATAGAAACATTGAGGCTTATATGGATGATATTGTGGTCAAGACCAAGGATAGAGCAACCCTCATCCAGGACTTGGAGGAGACATTTGCTAATCTACGCAAGATCAACTTGAAGCTCAACCCGGAGAAGTGTGTGTTTGGCGTTCCCTCCGGCAAGCTACTTGGGTATGTTGTATCCCATCGGGGGATCGAAGCCAACCCCGACAAGATCAAGGCTATCGAACAGATCGAGGCACCAAGGACTGTCAAGGATGTGAGGCGTCTAACAGGGTGCATTGCCGCGCTAAGCAGATTCATTTCTATGTCTGCCGAGCGCGCCCTGCCGTTCTTCAAAATCTTGAAGAAGGCAGGACCCATGAAGTGGTCCCCAGAAGCAGATGCAGCTTTGCAAGAGTTGAAGGCCTACTTGTCCTTTGTGCCCACCTTAGGTGCCCCCAGACCACAAGAACCGTTGTTGTATAGTTGGTAGCAACCAATCAAGTGGTCAGTGTAGTCTTGGTGGTGCACCGAGAAGTGGAAGAAGCCAATAGTGAGCAAGGCCCGGCAGACCCAGACAAGGATCAGAACGGAAATGAGCACGGCAATGAGGGCAACCCCAAGGACACGGCAAGGAAGAAGGCGGTGCAGCGCCCAATGTACTTCGTCAGTTCCCTACTACAGGGGGCTAGATCGAGGTACTTTGGCGTGCAAAAGCTAATCTTTGGTCTCATCATGGCCTCAAGGAAACTGCGCCACTACTTCCAAGCCCATGAGATCACGGTTGTCACTCTATTCCCGTTGCAAAGTATACTCCGGAACCCTGAGGCTACTGGCAGAATAGTGGAATGGGCTTTGGAGTTATCCAGTTTTGGCCTAAAATTTGAGAGCACATCAACAATCCAGAGCAAGGCGTTGGCAGAGTTTATTGCGGAATGGACACCAACCCCTAATGAGGAGGTGCTGGAAACAATCATCCCCGGCAAGGAGGCGCCCCAAGAAGGGATCATGTATTTCGATGGTGCCTTTTCGCTACAAGGTGCATGGGCTGGCGTGCTTCTCGTTGCCCCCTCCGGGGAGCACTTGAAGTATGTCGTCCATTTGCACTTTGCCCGGGAGGAGGAACCAACAATACAGCAGAGTATGAAGGGCTCCTTGCCGGGCTCATGATTGCCGCAGAGTTGGGAATCAAGAAGCTGGTCATTCGAGGAGACTCACAGCTTGTGGTGAGACAAGTTAACAAGGATTACCAAAGTCCATTGATGGAGGCATATGTTGAGGAAGTGAGGAGATTGGAGGAGCGCTTTGACAGATTGCAAACAAAGCATGTACCCCGTGCAGAAAATAGCATAGCTGATCATCTGTCAAAGTGTGCTGCGCAGAAGCTTCCTGTGGAACCAGGAACTTTTGTTCTCCATCTTACTCAGCCCTCCGTATCCCCGGCGACAATGGCCCAGAAAAGAAGAAAGATGGACTCTGGTAAGCCTCTCCCGGTAGAGCTTTCCGCTCCCGGTAGGGCCCCTGCCGAAAACAACTCCTCACAGCCTGCCAAACCACACCCTCCAGCCGGGCCCATGGTCCCTGCAAACGAGGAATGTGCCCCCGCAGTTGAGGAGGTGCCGTTAGTCCTTGTTGCCGAGCCCCAGGCTCCAACTTGGGCAAGGCACATAGTCCACTTCCTCCTAACCGGAGAACTTTCCGATGACCAAGATGAAGCTGAAAGAGTAGCCCGGAGGGCCAGTATGTATCAGTTTGTCGATGACACTCTGTACAGAAGGAGGCCCAATGGTGTGAAATTGAAGTGCATCTGCCGGGAAGAAGGAAAGGAACTGCTGGCTGAGATACACAAAGGCATGTGCCGCTCCCACATTGGATCAAGGGCATTGGTTGGGAAAGCATTCCGGCAAGGATTCTATTGGCCCATAGCCCTCCAAGATGCGGTTGAGTTAGTCACCAAATGTGAAGCCTGCCATTTCCATTCCAAGAAAATCCACCTGCCTGCCCAAGCTCTTCAGACAATCCCTTTATCATGGCCATTTTTGGTCCGGGGGCTCGATATCCTCGGCCCTTTCCCCCGAGCAGTCGAGGGATTTGAATTTTTGTTCATTGCTATCGACAAGTTTACAAAGTGGTCGGAAGTTGCTGCCGTGAGAAAGGTGACTGCTCAATCAGCTATCAAGTTCTTGAAAGAATCGGCACCCAATTCTAGCAAGGATCATTACCGACAACGGCACCCAATTCATGAGCCGTGCCTTCATGCAATATGTTCATGCCCTCGGAAGCAAGATCTCATTTCCTCTGTCACACATCCCAGAAGCAACGGGCAAGCTGAGAGGGCGAAGCTGAAGTGCTTCAAGGAATCAAGACAAGAACCTTTGATACGCTGCAGAAGCACGGCAGGCGGCGGATCGATGAGCTGCCGGTAGTTCTCGGGTCCCTAGGAACGACACCAAATCGAGCTACCAGGCAGACTCCCTTCTGCCTAGTCTATGGGGCAGAAGCAGTTATCCCCACGGAACTCACTTACGGGTCCCTTCGAGTGCTTGCCTACGATGAAGTAGCGCAAGATCAGCACCGGCGTGACGACGATGTGCTACTCGAGGAGAACCGTCTCTGGGCTGCTACGCGTGCTGCACGCTATCAGCAAGCCCTGCGTCGCTATCACAACCGCAGGGTTCATGCTCGGTGTTTTGAGGAAGGCGACCTTGTCCTTAGGCGCGTTCAGTCCACCAAGGGTACAAACAAGTTGACGCCAAAGTGGGAGGGCCCTTACCGGGTAGTTCGAGTCACCAGACCTGGCGCAGTCCTTCTGAAGACCGGAGATGGCATTAAATTGCAAAACTCATGGAATATTGAGCATCTCCGCAAGTTCTACCCGTAAGGCGCGGCTGTCGGGCCCTGCCCGGCAGCCACCCTTTTGTACAGGCCTTGCCTCAGCTGCATGTAACCCCTTGTACAAAGCCAGGTGATGACCCTGAGCAACAGAGAAATAAACGAAGCACTGGGGGGGGCTCGACCAAGTTGCATGCGTGCATGAGCATTTCAAGAGCACTGCATAAGCATCTCATGAAAATTTGCATGTGCATATAGATAGGATCGCATCCTGCATCATTCCCATCTGCATAAAGCTGCAGGTTCCTGCCGTGAACTTGGCTTCTACAAGGAGTTGGGGAGATGTACCAGCACTGCGATCCCGGCAAGCCAAATAGATAAGCTCTACCTCTTGTCCATAAGTGTTCTGTAAGCTGAAACTTGTGCATGAGAAAACCTCGCCGCTCTTCGAAACTTAGGTGCTCCCATCCTTGGCTCGAACGTTGCTTTAGCCAAGATGGTCTCAGTGGCCTTTGATGAAAAGGGGTTGGCGAGGGGCTGGTCCCTTTAGTTTTTGCCCGATAGGCTCAGTTCTCCGGCAACAAAATAAAAAGGGTACCGGCAGGATAGCCTGTCGGGGAAAACTCGTTTATTTAAAATAAAGAGGCATTTTCACCTCTGCATGGACATATACATGCACGAGTTCCCGACAAGGTTCATCTTTTTCATTAATATGCTAATCTTACAAGTACAAGCCTTACAGAACATAGACATGGACTCGAGAGATTACATTATTTGAACTAAAATTTGGCAAGAGCCAACAAGTTTAAGATTGAAAAAAGATAAGTGCCCCATAATGCCTTTGCCCCTGTCCATCTCCTTCAGGAAGAGGTCAAGGAGGCCAGTGGCGAACCCAGCTAGGATCCGGCGCCTCCCTAGGATCAGGATGGCGCCGCCCCTCAGCAAGGAGGAAGAAACCGGAGGGCAGGCGCGGACGGTGACACTGCCAAAGGACCAGATGGGGGACACGGAGTCACCGGCAAACATGGCTCATCAGAACGGTCATCCCCGTTCTTGACGCGTCGTGGGTTGCCGCCGCCATCCGCATCACTACCACCCGAAGGCCTCAGCATGACAGCCGCGCCGAACACCATGCTCTCTGGTGTATCCCACAGAGAGCATGGTCGCCCCCAACGGCCCTGATGTCAGAAACCACTTCACATTCCAAAGACGTGTATGGGGGCAAGAAGCCCTCCTACACGGCAAGATGACGACACCCGGGGAGATCAAGTTCGCCTTCGCCAGCGACGAACCCCTCCCGTGGCTCCTCCTCAGCATCGCGAAGGAATGAAGAATGAGGAGCGATCGACTACCACACCACGCGCCCACTACGGGCCTCGGCATGGTGTCATTCACGTCCCCTCCCACTAGAATCAAGGCTACGGGCGACCCGGCGATGAGCGCACCGGAGTCGCCACCGCGTCGCCCGAGTACCCCCTCGGATTTGTGAGGAGTTCTAAACTAAAGCCCGGGGCTTGGCCCCAGGTTCTTCTTTTCAACATGGCCAACGAGAGGCAGAAGACAGGGAAGAAAGGGTGCGGAGATCGATGGCTCAGCTCTCCCTTCGCTCCTCTTTTTATAGGCGGGCCGAGGAGGGGAGCCGCTCCCTCAACGAGCGACCACCGCCCTCCTCCGCCAATGCAAGAAGACCAGACCCTCGCCTTGGTGCTATCCCGCGCCACGTGCCTCCATTACCTACCTCGCGTGATGCATGCAACATACGTGGCTGAGGATAAGGGCGTGGTGGGAAGAGTGAATTGGCAGTTTCTACCCCGTGCGTTAAATTCATTCACGGGGGGGGGGGGGGGGGGGGGGGGGGGGGGGGGGGGGGGGGGGGGGGGGGGGGGGGGGGGGGGGGGGGGGGGGGGGGGGGGGGGGGGGGGGGGGGGGGGGGGGGGGGGGGGGGGGGGGGGGGGGGGGGGGGGGGGGGGGGGGGGGGGGGGGGGGGGGGGGGGGGGGGGGGGGGGGGGGGGGGGGGGGGGGGGGGGGGGGGGGGGGGGGGGGGGGGGGGGGGGGGGGGGGGGGGGGGGGGGGGGGGGGGGGGGGGGGGGGGGGGGGGGGGGGGGGGGGGGGGGGGGGGGGGGGGGGGGGGGGGGGGGGGGGGGGGGGGGGGGGGGGGGGGGGGGGGGGGGGGGGGGGGGGGGGGGGGGGGGGGGGGGGGGGGGGGGGGGGGGGGGGGGGGGGGGGGGGGGGGGTGTTGTTTTTCATAGTCAGTGCAGCAGCAGTCATACTCAACCTACTGCTGTGTGCACACAAAGAGAGCAGAAATTTCATTAAGGGGAAGCTCAAAGTTGTAATGGAGGAAGAGGCACTGCTAGAGGAGGCACATAATAGTAGTGATGACTCTGAGGCTGTATATGACAGTGATAACAATCCTTTCTGCATGGAGAAGTACAGGATATGTGAAGACACAAAGATAATAGAGGGGAATATATTAGCAGAGCAAGAAGTTGAAGATCAAGATTTAGATGAGGATTCAGAAGAGGAACAAGTACATTATGAGGGTGACACTGAGGTTGAGGATTTGTTTGAGATGGAGGAGGAGCAGGAGAAGGAGGATGAGGTCAATGTTGTTGCAAGAGAAGAAGCACCAATGCAAAAACCCGCAAAAAGGAGGAAGAAGTTGGTAGTTAGGAGAGGCCCTACTACTAGGTCACATTCAAGTGTGTTGGAGGAGGTGGAACCTGATTTCATTCCTTCATCAGATGAAGAAGATGATGGGTTGCTGTTTGAGGATGAAGATGATGGACATGAGCCACTGTCATTTGTTCTACCTAAAGGGAGGAAGAGTAGGGCCAAGAAAAGGAAAGCAAGGATCTGGTACAATGACAAACTTGAGCAACCACATCAGTAGTTATGTTTGTACATGTGCTTTAAGGATCAGCAGCAATTCAGAGATGCTTTGTTGAGCTTGCACATCACACAGGCCAGAGACTTCAGGTATCACAGAAACTCAGACCAAAGGATCATTGCCTGTTGTAAGCAAGAGCACTGCCAGTTTTGCATAGTTGTTGCAGTTATCAAAGGGGAGAATACTTTTGCTATTAAGAAAATAAGGCTGGAGCACACTTGTCCTAGCAGCACAGAGACATCAAGGGTTAGTGCCAAGTGGCTTGCAAAGACCTATGAGTCATTGTTCAGGTCTAATCCAACCACTAGCATACACACTCTGATTGACAACTGCAATGAGAAGTATGGTGTATGATGTGCCAAGGCACATGGCCTATAGGGCCAAAAACCTTGTTGTAGAAGTTGTGCTGGGAGAGCACAAGAAGCAGTATCCCAGAATTAGGGATTATTGTTGTAGGGTGGAACCCTAAGATGGATCTTTCACGAATTGGAGGGGAAATATCACGAAGAACACGAAGAACACAAGAGAGGGGAAACACTCAAATCAGCTAGATCCAATCACACATGTGCTAAACTCAGATACACAAAGAGGATACAAGGGTCCAAATCCAACACAAGAAGATAAAGAGGTAACTAGTTGTCGGTTCAACAAACCTCTAGGTCTGTTGCCCAGACTGTGCGCAGGCACGGGAACAAGATTACAACACCAGGCTGTGCCAGAGTACAAGAGACCAAGAACATCGAGGGACTAACATGCAGATCAAGAGGATCAAGATCAAGCCAGAAGAATAAGATACCACTAGGAGAAAAGCCTCCCTTGCCGGGCAGGCGAGCTCGGCGAGGGCGGGGTCACCCCCAGAAGAAAATGACCAAGACATCGCGGCAAGGCCTGCCGGGACTTACGGTAGCAAAACCACCTCACCCAACCACTCCGCCATGACCCACGTCGTCATTAGTGCGGTGTCAAGCCGCAAGGTGATTAAGTGGCAGCCATTCGCCACATGGCGGCCTCTCTCTACAGGAAATTCCTACAGATGACACCCGTCCCGCGACGTGTCACACGAGAAGGCGTGGAGCTGGCAAAACTGCCCGGCAAGGCTTGCTGGGCAAGCAGCGATGTGACATTGAGCGATGCATTTAATGCGCCCTGTCAACCTGCAGAGTTAGGTATGATAGCACCGTTTGCTATCTTATCATTGTATAATGACTGTTTTGCCATTGTGGTGAGCCCTTAATCTATAAAAGGAGGCCCATGGCAACCATAGAAAGGGTTAGAAGGTTGGGCACCCACACACTCATACACGCGTAGCCACTGCCTCCCCCGAGGCGACCCTGCCGGGCAAGTGTACTGCGCTCCGTCACCATTCTTCCTCCATCAATCCACTAAAGCAGGAGTAGGGTTTTACGCCTCGTGGCGGCCTGAACCTGGGAAAAATTGCACGTGTGATTTCTGCCGTGCCATTCCACGTTCTTCTGCTCTTTGGTCCCATAGGTGGTCGTGGTTTCCCACGACACTAACCATATTCATGATAACATTTAGGCCTCACATTTACTCATATCGATGGTATAATCAACTAGCGAGCAATAATAATAAATCTCAAATGACAACACTTTTTCAAAACAATCATGATATGATATAACAAGATGTTATCTCGCTAGCCCTTTCTGAGACCGCAAAACATAAATGCAGAGCACCCCTGAAGGTCAAGGACTGACTAGACATTGTAATTCATGGTAAAAGAGATCCAGTCATAGTCATACTCAATATAAATTAATAACAATGCATACAAATAACAGTAGTGCTCTCTAACTGGTGCTTCTTATAAAAGAATGATGACTCAGCAATAAAAGTAAATAGATAGGCCCTTCGCAGAGGGAAGCAGGGATTTGTAGAGGTGCTAGAGCTCAAGTTTTTGAAACAGAGATAAATAATATTTTGAGAGACTCCAAGTGACCAGCCTCTTCAGCGCCCCTGCCTGTGCACTTATTAGGGCCTACCCCGACGACGCTCGGCAGGGCGATCAGGGCAGGCCCGGGGGCTTCTGTCGGTGCAACAAACCCTGGGTCTGTTTCCCAGACCGTGAACATGCACGGGAAGAAGATTACGGCACCAAACCAAGTCAGAGCACAAGAGATCAAGATCTTCAAAGAACCAACATGCAGATCAAGAGGACCAAGACCAAGCTAAAGAATCAAGACGCCACCAGGCAAAAAGCCTCCCGTGCCGGGCAGGCGAGCCTGGCAAGGACGGGGGCTCCCCCGGAAGAAACCCTCCAAGACTCCCCGGCAGGGCTTGCCGGGACTCGCGAAGGCGGGGGGGGGGGGGGGGGGGGGGGGGGGGGGGGGGGGGGGGGGGGGGGGGGGGGGGGGGGGGGGGGGGGGGGGGGGGGGGGGGGGGGGGGGGGGGGGGGGGGGGGGGGGGGGGGGGGGGGGGGGGGGGGGGGGGGGGGGGGGGGGGGGGGGGGGGGGGGGGGGGGGGGGGGGGGGGGGGGGGGGGGGGGGGGGGGGGGGGGGGGGGGGGGGGGGGGGGGGGGGGGGGGGGGGGGGGGGGGGGGGGGGGGGGGGGGGGGGGGGGGGGGGGGGGGGGGGGGGGGGGGGGGGGGGGGGGGGGGGGGGGGGGGGGGGGGGGGGGGGGGGGGGGGGGGGGGGGGGGGGGGGGGGGGGGGGGGGGGGGGGGGGGGGGGGGGGGGGGGGGGGGGGGGGGGGGGGGGGGGGGGGGGGGGGGGGGGGGGGGGGGGGGGGGGGGGGGGGGGGGGGGGGGGGGGGGGGGGGGGGGGGGGGGGGGGGGGGGGGGGGGGGGGGGGGGGGGGGGGGGGGGGGGGGGGGGGGGGGGGGGGGGGGGGGGGGGGGGGGGGGGGGGGGGGGGGGGGGGGGGGGGGGGGGGGGGGGGGGGGGGGGGGGGGGGGGGGGGGGGGGGGGGGGGGGGGGGGGGGGGGGGGGGGGGGGGGGGGGGGGGGGGGGGGGGGGGGGGGGGGGGGGGGGGGGGGGGGGGGGGGGGGGGGGGGGGGGGGGGGGGGGGGGGGGGGGGGGGGGGGGGGGGGGGGGGGGGGGGGGGGGGGGGGGGGGGGGGGGGGGGTATGTTGATTTTGTTTCAACTACATGCGTGAACATGTGCCAAGTCAAGCCACTCGAATCATTCAAAGGAGGATACCATCCTATCATACTACATCACAACCATTATAAAAGCATGTTGGCACGCAAGGTAAACTATTATAAACTCCTAGCTAATTAAGCATGGCATGAGTAACTATAATCTCTACTTGTCATTGCAAACATGTTTCATTCATAATAGGTTGAATCAGGAATGATGAACTAATCATATTTACAAAAACAAGATAATTCGAGTTCATACCAGCTTTTCCTCATCTTAATCATTTCATCATATATCATCATTATTGCCTTTCACTTGCACAACCGAACGGTGTGGATAATAATAATAGTGCACGTGCATTGGACTAAGCTAGAATGTGCAAACATTTATTCAAAGGACAAGACAAGGTAATATGGGCTCTTTTTTAGATCAACAATAATGCATATGAGAGCCACTCAACAATTTCATCGTGGTCTTCTCCTCTAGGCCCCCAATGAAAAGAAAAGAATTTCAAAGAAACACACTAAAACCTTTTTGGATTTTTTGTTTTTTCTAAAGAAAGTAAAACAAGAACGAGAAAAACTATTTACATGGGAAAGCTCCCAACAAGCAAAAGAAGAATGAGAAATCTTTTTGGGTTTTCTTTTTAATACTACAACTAAACATGCATAGAAAGTAAACTAACTACAACTAATTTTTTTGGTTTTTCTTAAGGTTTTTCAAACACACAAGAAGAAAGCGGGAAAAAGAAATAAACTAACATGGATAATATAATGAAAAAGTATGAACACCGACAACTGAAATGAGTGTGTGAACATGAATGTAATGTTGGTGAGAAATACGCACCCCCAAGCTTAGGCTTTTGGCCTAAGTTGGTCTAAGGCCACGGCTGGCCTGGCGGATATCCAAAGTTGTAGTCGGGGTTGTACTGAGATGCAGCAGCTACTGCCTGAAGGGCTGCAGCATGGAGGCGAGCGGCCTCCGCTGTTCTCTCATACTTGTTTGCCTCCTCTCTAGTTATAAAATATCTCCCATTTACCTGAAAGTTAAAGAAGGCAGGAGCAGGAAGGGTAATATGGATGGCACACCGTCTGTCAAAGATTAATCGGTACTGGAGGGACTGTTCGTTCCTCTCAAGAAACTGATAGCGTACCATAGCATTATAATCAAGAAAAGCAGGTGCACCAAGATAGTTAGCTAAACGAGTTGCATAAATCCCACCAAATAAATCTCCTTCTTTAGCATTAAGATGTAACCTCCTTGCAACAATGGAGCTTTGAGCAAGGAGATCGAAAATGGCAGCAAAATGAGCAAGAACACGGGTTTGAGCTATGGGATGATTTTTTCTAGAGGAAGGCGAAGTGGATGGGTGCTGGAATAAGTGGAGGGAGCCACGTGGGGCCCACAAGGACAGGGGGCGCGCCCAGGGGGTAGGGCGCGCCCTCCACCCTTGTGGTCCACGTGTGAGGCCCCCAGGTGTGTTCTTAGTGCCAGAAATTCTCAAATATTCTATAAAAATCATACTAAATTTCCAGGGCATTTGGAGAACTTTTATTTTCGAGACATTTTTTATTGCATGGATAATTCAGAAAATAGACAGAAAATACTATTTTTGCTTTATTTAGTCTAATTAACAGAAAGTAAAAGGTGGGTACACAGAGTTGTGTCTTCTAAATTCATCCATCTCATGCTCATCAAAAAGGAATCCGTTAACAAGGTTGATCAAGTTTTATTAACAAACTTCTTCCGAATGACATGAAACCGAAGAATTTTCGAATAACACTATGTTACCCTCAACAGGGATATGGATGTCCCCAACAATAAAAATATCATATTTCTTTTTGACAGTAGGAAGAGAGAATTCAAAACATCAAATAGTAATAGTTGAAATTTTTCCAATAGAATTGATACTATGAACTTGGGGTTGTTTCTTCGGAAAGTGTACCGTGTGCTCATTACCATTAACATGAAAAGTGAAATTGCCTTTGTTGCAATCAATAATAGCCCCTACGGTATTCAAAAAATGTCTACCAAGGATGATCGACATACTATCGTCCTCGGGAATATCAACAATAACAAAGTCTGTCAGGATAGTAATGTTTGCAACCACAACAGGCACATCCTCACAAATACCGATGGGTATGGTAGTTGATTTATCAGCCATTTGCAAAGAGATTACAGTAGGTGTCAACTTATTCAATTCAAGTCTACGATATAAAGAGAAAGGGATAACACTAACACCGGCTCCAAGATCACATAAACCAGTTTTAACATAGTTTCTTTTAATGGAGCATGGTATAGTTGGTACTCCTAGATCTCCAAGTTTCTTTAGTATTCCACCCTTAAAAGTACAATTAGCAAGCATGGTGGAAATTTCAGCTTCAGGTATCTTTCTTTTATTAGTAACAATATCTTTCATATACTTAGCATAAGGAGGCATTTTAAGCATATCAGTCAAACGCATACGCAAAAAGCTAGGTCTAATCATTTCAGCAAAGCGCTCAAAATCCTCATCATCCTTTTTCTTGGATGGCTTAGGAGGAAAGGGCATGGGCTTTTGAACCCATGGTTCTCTTTCTCTACCATGTTTCCTAGCAACGAAGTCTCTCTTATCATAACATTGATTCTTTGATTGTGGGTTATCAAGATCAACAGCAGGTTCAATCTCTACATCATTATCATTAGGGGGGGGGGGGGGGGGGGGGGGGGGGGGGGGGGGGGGGGGGGGGGGGGGGGGGGGGGGGGGGGGGGGGGGGGGGGGGGGGGGGGGGGGGGGGGGGGGGGGGGGGGGGGGGGGGGGGGGGGGGGGGGGGGGGGGGGGGGGGGGGGGGGGGGGGGGGGGGGGGGGGGGGGGGGGGGGGGGGGGGGGGGGGGGGGGGGGGGGGGGGGGGGGGGGGGGGGGGGGGGGGGGGGGGGGGGGGGGGGGGGGGGGGGGGGGGGGGGGGGGGGGGGGGGGGGGGGGGGGGGGGGGGGGGGGGGGGGGGGGGGGGGGGGGGGGGGGGGGGGGGGGGGGGGGGGGGGGGGGGGGGGGGGGGGGGGGGGGGGGGGGGGGGGGGGGGGGGGGGGGGGGGGGGGGGGGGGGGGGGGGGGGGGGGGGGGGGGGGGGGGGGGGGGGGGGGGGGGGGGGGGGGGGGGGGGGGGGGGGGGGGGGGGGGGGGGGGGGGGGGGGGGGGGGGGGGGGGGGGGGGGGGGGGGGGGGGGGGGGGGGGGGGGGGGGGGGGGGGGGGGGGGGGGGGGGGGGGGGGGGGGGGGGGGGGGGGGGGGGGGGGGGGGGGGGGGGGGGGGGGGGGGGGGGGGGGGGGGGGGGGGGGGGGGGGGGGGGGGGGGGGGGGGGGGGGGGGGGGGGGGGGGGGGGGGGGGGGGGGGGGGGGGGGGGGGGGGGGGGGGGGGGGGGGGGGGGGGGGGGGGGGGGGGGGGGGGGGGGGGGGGGGGGGGGGGGGGGGGGGGGGGGGGGGGGGGGGGGGGGGGGGGGGGGGGGGGGGGGGGGGGGGGGGGGGGGGGGGGGGGGGGGGGGGGGGGGGGGGGGGGGGGGGGGGGGGGGGGGGGGGGGGGGGGGGGGGGGGGGGGGGGGGGGGGGGGGGGGGGGGGGGGGGGGGGGGGGGGGGGGGGGGGGGGGGGGGGGGGGGGGGGGGGGGGGGGGGGGGGGGGGGGGGGGGGGGGGGGGGGGGGGGGGGGGGGGGGGGGGGGGGGGGGGGGGGGGGGGGGGGGGGGGGGGGGGGGGGGGGGGGGGGGGGGGGGGGGGGGGGGGGGGGGGGGGGGGGGGGGGGGGGGGGGGGGGGGGGGGGGGGGGGGGGGGGGGGGGGGGGGGGGGGGGGGGGGGGGGGGGGGGGGGGGGGGGGGGGGGGGGGGGGGGGGGGGGGGGGGGGGGGGGGGGGGGGGGGGGGGGGGGGGGGGGGGGGGGGGGGGGGGTGGCTATATCATTCAATTTAGTAAGATGTGCCACAACAGTTTCAGATTCATAACCATAGAAAGGATCAGATTCAACCAAAGTAATTAACTCAGGATCGACAAAGAATTCATAATCCTTATCAGTAACAAAGATAGGTGAAGTAGCAAAAGCGGGGTCATATTTCATTCTAGCATTCAAGGATTTTTCATTAAGCTTAGGTAACAGTTTCTTAAGATCATTTTTATCATTGCAAGCAAAGAAGTCTCTAGCAGTTTCTTCATCCATAACATAACCCTCAGGCACAATAGGCAATTCATATATTGGGTGAGAATCATAATCATTAGTTTCAATAATATCATCAGTTTCTGTAATTTCATTCTCTTTAACCCTAATCTTGCATAGAAGTTATTCATTAAAAAATTCACCTAGTGGCACAGTATTATCAAGCATAGAAGTAGTCTCAGCATAAGCATCATGCATAGCAGAAGTGGCATCATCAATAACATGCGACATATCAGAATCAATAGCAGGTGTAGGTGTCGCAAGTTTACTCAAAACATAAGGAGAATCAAGTGCAGAGCTAGATGCCAGTTCCTTACCTCCCCTCATAGTTGAGGGAAAAAATCTTGGTTCTTTGATCTTTCAAATTCCTCATAGTGATAAACAGATATAAATCCCAAGTGACTCAGAGAATAGAGATATGTTCCCCGGCAACGGCACCAGAAAAAGGTCTTGATAACCCACAAGTATAGGGGATCACAACAGTTTTCGAGGGTAGAGTATTCAACCCAAATTTACTGATTCGACACAAGGGGAGCCAAAGAATATTCTCAAGTATTAGCAACTGAGTTGTCAATTCAACAACACCTGAAAGACTTAATATCTGCTGCAAAATATTTAGTATCAAAGTGGTATGGAAGTAACGGTAACGGTGGCAAAAGTAACAGTAGCAGTTTTGTAGCAATTGTAACAGTAGCAACGGAAAAGTTACTTAGTAAGGATCAATATGAAATGAGCTCGTAGGCAATGGATCAATGATGGATAATTATGTCGGATGGCATTCATCATGCAACAGTTATAACATAGGGTGACACAGAACTAGCTCCAATTCATCAATATAATGTAGGCATGTATTCCGAATATAGTCATACGTGCTTATGGGAAAGAACTTGCATGCCATCTTTTGTCCTACCCTCCCATGGCAGCGGGGTCCTATTGGAAACTAAGGGATATTAAGGCCTTCTTTTAATAGAGTACCGGACCAAAGCATTAGCACTTAGTGAATACGTGAACTCCTCAAACTACGGTCATCACCAGGAAGTGTCCCGACTATTGTCACTCCGGGGTTGCCTGATCATAACACGTAGTAGGTGAATATAACTTGCAAGATAGGATCAAGAACGCAAGTATATTCATGAAAACATAATAGGTTCAGATCTGAAATCATGGCACTCGGTCCCTAGTGACAAGCATTAAGCATAGCAAAGTCATAGCAACATCAATCTTAGAACATAGTGGATACTAGGTACCAAACCCTAACAAAACTAAGTCGATTACATAGTAAATCTCATCCAACCCATCACCGTCCAGCAAGCCTACGATGGGATTACTCACGCACGGCGGTGAGCATCATGAAATTGGTGATGGAGGATGGTTGATGATGATGATGGCGACGATTTCCCCTCTTCGGAGCCCCCAACGGACTCCAGATCTGCCCTCCCAAGGAAGAACAGGGCTTGGCGGCGGCTCTGTATCATAAAAGGCGATGAATCTGTTGACACCCGATTTTGGCACGATCAAGAACTTATTTAAGATTGCCTCAAATGAAGAAGTGATCTACATTAAGGATTTCCGTATTGTTGATATGAACATCTTTGAAGTTTGGGCCATCGCCGTCCGATTTCATCTCAAAGGCCGAAACTATGCTCAAAGTACCAAGATCTTATATTCAGAGTACAGTTTGGCCGATTAAGCCCCCAAGACGACCTCGTATGAAAAAATGATCTACACAAATTGTCTTCGTCTCGTCGAACCGATCGATTTTGATATAAAAATTGTCCCAATCCGAGTCCGTATGCAAAAGTTAAAGGCAACACTTCACGGACGGGTCCTGAGTGAAAAAGTGACGCGAGGGACCAGACACCCACCTAGGTGGTGTCTGATGGGTCGCGTGGGTTATTCGGCCTTTGCTGGCTGAATGAAGCTTGCTGGGATAGAGACCTTGCCGGCGTGGAAAGCTTGCCGGGGTGGAGACCTTGCTGGCGTGGAAAGCTTGCCGGCGTGGAAGCTTGCCGGTGTGAAAGCTTGCCGAGGTAGAAACCTTGCCGGAGTGGAAACCTTGCCAGGGTGGAAAGCTTGCCGGGGTGGAGACTGTCAAAGTCAATCCGACCAGAAGTTGGAGATGGGCTCGAAAGGTTATTCAGATGGCCTCGTACGGAAAAGTGATCTACACATAAGTTGTGCGAATCATCGAAACGGTCAACTTTGCTTTTGGAGTCATCATCATCGGAGATAGTATACGGCCTGCAGAATTGTTACAAGACTCGGACAGTTCAGAAAACTGCATAATTGAATCCGACCCACATTTAAAGATAGGCCCTGAAAGTCATAAAGATGGCAATAAAAGGATAAGTGGCACACGTTGTCTTATGTAGATCGTCGAGGCGGACAAGTTTGATCTTGAACTCGACCCCATCCGAGTTAGTATGTGCTTTCTACGGCCCGCGCAAGAAGCAGGACAGAAGTATGGGACAGATTCGGGATGAATCCGAGTTGGGCTGAAACTGGAACTCTAGGACGTGAATTGATGTAATTTTCTTGTAAGGAAAGTCTAGATGAATACTTTGCTTGTACGGGAAGTCCAACCGGCTCTTATATATGTTAGGAGTGACGACCGATTAAACAACACACAATCGATCAAATCATATACCACTTTTTATCTTTTATCTTTTCTCCTTAACCCTTGTTCTTCTTCTTCTTCCTCGTTCTTCGTCTGTTCTTCTTGTTGCATGTTGCAGGGCGGCGAACCTCGAGGCCCTAGGGGCAATCAGGTTGACCTAGGTCAGCCTATAGCCGCCGCGCGCCCTGACGGGGTCCCTCCCGGGCGTGTGGGGTTTCGGATTCTCAAAAGCGCCCACCGGATTGCCTGCGTACCGCGCTTTCGGACAGGTCTCCTTAGACGTGAGCTGTGGTGCATCACCCCCAGCGTCGAGGGTACACTGTGATGCCCCCGATTCGACCGTACACTAATCATACACGCAAATGTGTACGATCAAGATCAGGGACTCACGGGAAGATATCACAACACAACTCTAGACACAAATAGAAACAATACAAGCTTCATATTACAAGCCAGGGGCCTCGAGGGCTCGAATACAAGCTCGATACACAAGAGTCAGCGGAAGCAACAATATCTGAGTACAGACATAAGTTAGACAAGGATGCCTTAAGAAGGCTAGCACAAAAATCAACGATCGAAGAGGCAAGGCCTCCTGCCTGGGACCTCCTAACTACTCCTGGTCTTCGGCGGCCTCCAAGTAGTAGTATCCGTCGACGGTGGTATCTAGCTCCAGGGATCCACCATCTGGTTGCATCAACCGGAAAGAAGAAGGAAGGGGGAAAAGGGGGGAGCAAAGCAACCGTGAGTACTCATCCAAAGTACTCGCAAGCATCAGATCTATACTAAGTATGCATTGGTATCAAATGGAAGGGCTGTATCTGTGGACTGAACTGCAGAATGCCAGAATAGGGGGGAGGCCTAGCCTATCGAAGACTAGCATCTTCAAGCAGCTCCAAGCATCTTGCAGCATGTAGGAGAGTAAAGAATAGCAGTTTATATTTAACAAACATGTTGTAACATTAACGCCCAGAGATCCTTCCTCGACTCCCTACGAGAAAGCAATCCCGGAGCCACATATCTCAAGTATCCATTTCTAGTTGTATAAGATCAGGATATAAGTCTGAACGTCCATTACCGTGGACACGGTATTCGAATATATATCTTCCCTGCAGGGGTGCACCACGTTTTCCAACACGCTCGATCACTCTGGCCGGACACAATTTTCTGGGTCAATGCCCGGCCTCGGAAGATCAACACGTCGTAGCCCTACCTAGGCTCAGCAGAGAGGTCCCCGCCGGTCTACATCCTAAGCACTCCGGGGTCTGGGCCCATCGCCCGTAGCACTCCGGGTCGTTACGTGCAGGGCGGGTCCAGGCTCCATCACTACAGGATGGTGCCGGCCCAGCCGTGCCGCAATGCTGAACTGGACGTCTGAAAAAGATTCGGCTGATACTGCGACGTCGAGGCCCATATCTATTCTCGCGTGGTGGTTAGTGCGTAAAGGCCAAAGGCCAATTCAGAACAAATACCCAAACCTGTTAGTGCATTAATAAAAGAAGTAGTGACGGCTGTCGGGACAAGTCCAGAGCTATCACCCCCTCCTGGGTGATACCACTAAACAGCCAGCCGCCACCGTCACATCGCACTGGTGCTCTCCGGGCCCGCCCGGCTTTCACAACGGTCTCAAGTAAAGTCAAGGTAACTATGTGTCCAGACATCAAGGGGAAAACCCGAGGAATCACCCCCGGTGGATTCCACTCGATGTAATCATCAAGGTGAACGTAAGAGGAAACCACCCTCGAGGTTCACACTTGAGGTGTTGCACGACAGAGCCGTATCAGGAATGGTGAAAGAGGAAATCACCCTCGTTGACCACAACCGAATAGCTAGACTACAGAGTTGTCATCGGGAGTGCGTTGTGAGATATCACCCTCGGCACTTGATAGTAGCTCTGCAGAGTCGAGCAACAAAAGGGGCGTGATGTGATGTGAGGTGTTGGGCTCTGGTCATCGATCACGTTGATCGAGTCGTCGATGATGAAGCAGGGGCAACAAGGACGAGGTGGGGGTCACTGATGGATCACTATCCAACCTATACTAAGCAGTTTAGGATCAGCAGGTAGGTAACAATAGCAGGCTATGCATCAGACTAGGAGCAATCAATAACAGTAGCAAAATCTAATGCAAGCATGACGGAATGGAATGGGCGATATCGGGATGATCAAAGAGGGGGGCTTGCCTGGAAGCTCCGCTGAAAGGGAAGAAGGGGCATCGTCGACGTAGTCGATCACAGGGGCAGCATCAGTCTCGGGGTCTACCGGAGAGAAGAGGGGGAACAAACAGTAAATACAAAGCACACAGATGCATGACAAGACAAAAAGCAGCGCTAGGGGTGTTCTAACGCGGTGCTACACGATACCGGCGAAGGGTGATAACATCCGGAAAGTTTTCCCGGGGTTAGGCATTTTCGGACAAACGAATCGGAGGGAGAAGGTTGCATGTTTGCTATCCTAGGGAGGTGTGGCAGACGAACGGAGTGTGTATTCGGATTCGTCTCGTCGTTCTAAGCAACTTTCATGTATAAAACTTTTTCATCCGAGTTATGGATTATTTTATATGAATTTATTTGAGATTTAACAATATTCTAAAAATCCCTGAAATTTTGGTAAGTCTGAGAATTCGTCAGTTTTAAACATCTTTTAGCTGTTTTCAAAAGGCTACAACTATGGATCTGTACCTCCTATGATTTTGCGCCTTATATAAATTTTGAGCATTTTTCTATGATTTACATGTTAGTACCATTTACATCCACAATAGACTTCATTTGCTTGATCATCAACAGCTCTAAAGTAGCTAAGAAAATAAAGCTATTTTCAGTTTTTCAGTTAACAGAACATTGAACTTTGTGATTTTCGTAGGAATTAATCCACACATCGAAAGGATTTGGTCCAGTGGGATAAAATGGAGTTTGTCAAGTATACCATCTACTCATATTTTTCTTAGCCTTGTAAACAGTTGTTTAACCGCAGTTTAGAGGCTGTTTAGAGGGCTATTTAGTGTAGAATTAGAAAAGCTAGCTACATCTACAGTAGCAAGCATCAGTACAGTAGAGCAGTAGCAAGCGGGCGGGGGGCGCTGCAGCAGTAGCAAGCGGGCGGGCGCGTATGCGCGGGCGCGGGTAGGCGAGGCAGGGCGCGGGGAGCGGGGCTGCACGGCAAGGCCGGTCGGGGCCAGACGCAGCGGTGGGCAGCAGAGCATCGCACAGCGGCAGTGGCAAGTAGTACAGCAGGCGGAGCTGCAGCGAGCAGCACGGGCGCCTGGCGTGTGCGGTGCGTGCGGCGGGCGGGCGCAGGAGCTCAGGCGAGCAGCAAGCCACGGCGTGAGCAGCAGCAGAGGCCAGGGGTGTTGGGCGCGGGCGGCGCGGTCGCGGCGACTACGGGCACGAGCAAGGGCAGGGGGCCGGTGCGTGCGGGCGTGGTGACGCGCGTGTGGCGGGTCAGCGAGCGCCGTACGGGGCGGCGTTGGAGCAGTAGCAGGCGAAGTAGCACTAGACCACGGCGAGGCCGGCGCGCGTGCATAGAAGCAGCCGCAGCACGCACGCACGTACGCGTACGTGGCAGCTCGGACGAGTTCGGGGACGGCGGCCTACGACGCAAGAACGGAAGGGGAGAGGATGTGCTCACCGAGCAGGTACAAGGAGGCCCGTTGAGTGGCTTAGGAGCAGCAGAGGTGGCCGGCGTTGGCGACGGCGGCGGCGACCGAGACGGATGGAGGTTGAGGACAGGGAAGCAGCGGGCGTCTCGGTGGCTTCCGGCTCGATCTCGCCCATGTAGTCGAAGTAGGCGACGAAGACGGTGCCCCTGGCGCGATCTCCAGCAGTGGGGTGGGCAACGGCGGGGGGGGGGGGGGGGGGGGGGGGGGGGGGGGGGGGGGGGGGGGGGGGGGGGGGGGGGGGGGGGGGGGGGGGGGGGGGGGGGGGGGGGGGGGGGGGGGGGGGGGGGGGGGGGGGGGGGGGGGGGGGGGGGGGGGGGGGGGGGGGGGGGGGGGGGGGGGGGGGGGGGGGGGGGGGGGGGGGGGGGGGGGGGGGGGGGGGGGGGGGGGGGGGGGGGCGGCGATGGCTACGCCAGCGACGCGTCCATGGCGGAGCTCGGGAAGGAGGGGGATCTGAGGAGGGGAGGCAGAGAGGGAGAGGGAGGGGCGCGTTAGGGTTCGGGGTGGCCGGGGTAGATAAAGGAAGGGGGGCGCGGTGGATGGACGCCACGGCATCGCCGTGTGCCATGGCGGCCATCGCCGGCGTCCACGGTTACGTGAACAGGGGAGAGGGGAGAGTTTGATGGGGGTGGGCCGGCCTGCTAGGTAGATGGGCCGGGTGGACCAAGGGAGGGGGGGTTTTGCTTTATTTCTATTGTCTTGCGTTTTATTTTTCTTTTAACTTTTCTGTTCTGCATTTTTTCTTTTTCTTTTGCATTTTATTTTTGGACCAAATGAGTTTTGTTTTGAACAAAACTTGGCACATAAATCTAACACAATAAATTGAGATGGAACAAAAAGTATGGGGTCAAAAGGAGTTGTCTAACCATTTTTAGAAATTGGAAAGGCCAATTTTAAATGCTACTGGAGCACTAAATAATTTTCCAGAGGCACATGGGAATCCAAAAGAGGTTGGTTCCAACATGACAAATAACTAGATATTATTTGCCACACTTTGAACATTTTATTTGCATGTTTGAGAAATTTGAAATTTGGACTTTAATTAGAATTTGAATTGAATTATGATTTGGATCAAGCAAGGATTAGCAACAGTAAGAGTGGTGACATGGCACTATTAACTTGGGATTACTGTAGCTTAATTATCCGGGCGTCACATACACGGTGATGTGTTCGTGTGCGAACAGAATCCTTCTCTCAGATTTTTTTCTCCCCGAACGTGAATATATGGAGTTGGAGTTGAGGTCGGTGGAGGTCCAGGGGGCCCACAAGGACAGAGGACGCGCCCCCCCACCCTTGTGGCCAGGGTGTGGGCGCCCTTCGGTTGATTCTTTCACCAATATTTTTAATTAATTCCAAAAATCATCTCCGTGAAGTTTCAGGTCATTTCGAGAACTTTTATTTCTGCACAAAAAATAGCACCATGGCAATTCTGCTGAAAACAGCGTCAGTCCGGGTTAGTTCCATTCAAATCATGCAAGTTAGAGCCCAAAACAAGGGCAAAAAAGTTTGGAAAAGTAGATACAATGGAGACGTATCATACGTCTTCAACGTATCTATAATTTTGGATTGTTCCATGCTGTTATATTATCATTTTTGGATTTTTTACAATCATTTTATAGCAACTTTATATCTTTTTTCGGACTAACCTATTGACATACTGCCCAGTGCCAGTTGTTGTTTTTGCTTGTTTTTTACTTCGCACAAAATCAATACCAAACAGAGTCCAAACGCAGCGAAACTTTTTGCTGATTTTTTCTGGACCAGAAGACACACATTGGCCAAGGAAGTACCAGAGGGGGGTTTCGAGGGGAGCACAACCCACCTGGGCACGCCTGGGGGCCCAAGCGCACCCTGGTGGGTTGTGCCCACCTCAGCCGCCTCCTGCTCCGCCTCTTTGCTCTATAAATACCCCAATATTCCAAAAACCCTAGCGGATTCGACGAAACACAATTCCAGTCGCCGCAAGTTCCAGAAACCACAGATCGAATCTAGACACCATCACACAAGGGTTCTTCATCCTCATTGGTGCCTCTCCGATGATGCATGAGTATTTCACTGCAGACCTAGGGGTCCGTAGTTAGTAGCTAGATGGCTTCCTCTCTCTCGTTTGATTCTCAATACAATGGTCTCTTGGAGATCTATTTGATGTAACTCTTTTTGCGGTGTGTTTGTTGGGAGCCGATGAACTTTGATTTTATGATTAGATCTATATTTTTATCCATGAAAGTTATTCGAGTTTCTTTGATCTCTTATATGCATGATTGCTTATAGCCTCGTATTTCTTCTTTGAATATTTGGTTTAGTTAGGCCGACTAGATCGATTTTTCTTGCCATGGGAAGAGGTGCTTTGTGATGGGTTCGATCTTACGGTGCTCAATCCCAGTGACAGATGGGGGAATGACACGTATGTGTTGTTTCTATTAAGGATAACAAGATGGGGTCTATTCCTACATGAATAGATCTTGTCTACATCATGTCACCGTTCTTATTGCATTACTCCGTTTCTCCATGAACTTAATACACTAGATGCATGCTAGATAGCGGTCGATATGTGAAGTAATAGTAGTAGATGCAGGCAGGAGTCGGTCTACTAATTTTGGATGTGATGCCTATATAATGATCATTGCCTGGATATCGTCATGATTATTTGAAGTTCTATCAATTCCCCAACAGTAATTTGTTTACCCGCCGTATGCTATTTTTCTCGAGAGAAGCCACTAGTGAAATCTACGGCCCCCGGGTCTCTTCTTTATCATATTTGCCTTCGAGATCTATTTTTACTTGCTTTTATTTTCAGATCTATTAATCCAAAAACCCAAAAATACTTTGCTGTAATTTATTTTATCTCGCGTTCCTGCGAGATCTTTTTATCCAATCTACTAGATTTTATCTATCTTTTTACCCGGGAGGGATTGACAACCCCTCTTTTATGTCGGGTTGCAAGTATTTGTTCTTTGTCTGCAGGTACCATTCATGTAGTGTTACGTGGTTCTCCTACTGATTCGATAACCTTGGTCTCATCACTGAGGGAAATACCTACCGTAGCTGTCCTGCATAATCCCTTCCTCTTTGGGGAAATACCAACGTAGTTCAAGCCGCATCAAAAGGAATTTCTAGCGCTGTTCCGAGGAGACATCATCAATATCTACCAGGTTCCTAATCACAAATCTCATCTTCTTGAAATTAACATTATTTGCCATTTGCTTCTCATTTTCATCTCCCCCACTTCACAACAATTTGCCGTTTTATTCGCCCTCTTTTTCGTTCACCGTTTTCTCGTCAGATCTGTTTTGGTGTGCACTCTTGTTTGCGTAGTTGCGATGTCTCAAGAAAATACCAAGTTGTGCGACTTTTCCAATACCAATAATAATGATTTTATTAGCACTCCGATTGCTCCTCCCGCCACTACTGCGGAGTCTTGTGATATTAATGCTGCTTTGTTGAATCTCTTTATGAAAGATCAATTTTCCGGTACTCCTAACAAGGATGCCTCATCCCATCTTAACACATTCGTGGAATTATGCTATATGCAAAAGAAAAAAGATGTGGACAATGATATTGTGAAGTTGAAATTATTCCCGTTTTCTTTGCGAGATCGTGCAAAAATTTGGTTTTCTTCTTTGCCTCGCAATAGTATCGATTCTTGGGATAAGTGCAAGGATCCTTTTATTACTAAGTATTTTGTGCCCACGAAAATTATTTCCCTTAGGACACAAATCATGAATTTTAAGCAACTTGAGAATGAACATGTTGCGCAATCTTGGGAAAGAATGAAATTGATGTTAAGAAATTGTCCTACTCATGGTTTAAATCTTTGGATCATCATACAAAAAAATTATGCGGGATTGTAACTTTGTTTCTAGAAATCTTTTAGATTTCGCCGTGGGTGGTAATTTTATGGAAATTACTTTGGGTGAAGCTACTAAATTGCTTGATAATATTATGGAAAATTATTCACAATGGCATACCGAAAGAGCTCCTACTAGTAAAAAGGTTAATTCGGTAGAAGAAATAAATTCTTCGAGTGAAAAAGTTGATGCTCTTATGAATTTGGTTTCTAATAAAAAATTCTCCTATCAGTTTTAATTATGTGCCTTTGTCTACTTTGATTGAGAAAAATAGTGATGCTGTAGATGTGAATTTTCTTTCGCGAAACAATTTTAATAACAATGCTTATAGAGGTAATTTTAATCCTAGACCTTTTCCAGGAAATTCCTCTAATAATTATGGTAAGTCCTATGTTAATCGTTCTTATAATAATAATAGGAACACCTCTAATCTTGAGAATAATATTAATAATTAATCAATGCTTAAAAGAATTTTAACACTACGATAGAAGAAAAGTTGAGTAAGATTGATGATATGTCTAGAAGCATTGATAGAATTTCTCATGATGTAGAAAATCTCAAGATAAATTTTTTTGTGCCCAAGGTTGAAGAATCAATTATAGCTTTATATGTTTCTATGGATGAAAGTAAGAAAAGAACCGCTATGCTTAGAGCTAAAAGAGAATTTTTAGAAAAGGCGTTTTCTAGCGATTGCTTTCATAAAAATGATGAAGATCTTAAAATGATTGGTGTTTCTTATATTGATTCCTTCTGTAGTAAAATTAAGATTGATGATACAGGGACTGAAGAAGAGTCAACTTTAACTGGAAGGCGTCCCAATAATTTGGAGGGTGAAAATCTTGTTGATTTTTTTTTGATAAAAGTGGGTTTGGAGAGGTCAAAACTTTAACTAGTGATGTGCCCACTCTTTTGGATCACAAAGACTTTAATTATGATAATTGCTCTTTGATTGATTGTATTTCTTTGTTGTAATCCATGATAAATTCACTCCATGCTTATGAACAAAATAAAGCTTGTACTAAACATATTGTTGATGCTATGATGAAAGCTTTAGAAGAAAAATTGGAATTAGAGATTTCATTTCCTAGAAAATTACATGATTAATGGGAACCTACTATCAAAGTCAAGATTAAAAATTATGAGTGTTTTGCTTTATGTGACTTTGGTGCTAGTGTTTCTACAATTCTGAAATCTTTATGTGATGTGCTTGGTATTACCGATATTGAAGAATGTTCTTTAAATTTGCACTTGGCGGATTCTACTATTAAAAAGCCTATGGGAAGAATTAATGATGTTCTTATTCTTGCAAATAGGAATTACGTGCCCATAGATTTTATTGTTCTTGATACCGATTGCAATCCGTCGTGTCCAATTATACTTGGTAGACCGTTTTTACGTACTATTGGTGCCATGATTGATATGAAAGAAGGCAATATTAAATTTCAGTTTCCACTAAGAAAGGGAATGGAACACTTCCCTAGAACAAGAATTAAGCCATCATATGAATCAATCATGAGGGCATCCTGTGGACCTAGAAAGAAAGATGACAACACTTGAATCTTTGCATTATGCCTAGCTAGGGGCATAAAACAATAGCGCTTGTTGGGAGGCAACCCAATGAATAAAATTTATTTGTCTTTTTCTTTCTATTCTTGAGTGTTTGCACAATTATGCTACTGTTATGATTGTGTTTTTTATGTTTTAATTAGTGTTTGTGCCAAGCGAAGCCTTTGGGATCATGTTGGGTGATAGTTGATTTGATCTTGTTGGAAAACGAAAACTTTTGCGTCCAGTAAAATAATTTTAAAAAATCACAGAATTGACGAAAGGTTCTGAATTTTTTACACAAGATTGATATAAAATGCCTACGTTGTCCTAATTTTTTAGAATTTTGGCACATATTCTGTTTTCTTTGTGTTGTGTGCTTATTTTGATGAATTTATGGACTCTATCGGGGGTATGAGCCATAGCAAAGTTGGAATACAGTAGATATAATGCAAAAATAAAATTTAAATGGGTTAGCAACAGTACTTAGAGTAGTGATTTGCTTTGTTATACTAACGGATCTCACGAAGGTTTTGTTGAGTTTTGTGTGATTGAAGTTTTCAAGTTTTTGGTGAGATCATGATGGATGAATGAATAAGGAGTAAGAAGAGCCTAAGCTTGGGGATGCCCATGGCATTCCAAGCTATTATCTAAAAGAGAAGCAAGCAACTAAGCTTGGGGATGCCCGAGTGGCATCCCCTCTTTCTTCTAACGACCATCGGTATTTTACTTGGAACTATATTTTTATTCGTCACATATCATGAGTTTTGCTTGGAGCGTCTTGTATTATATGAGTCTTTGCTTGTTTTGCTTTTTATTTTGTGTCATCTATCCTTGCTGAACACACCTATTTGAGAGAGCCAAAATTATGCTATGAATTGTTAGAATTGCTCTCTATGCTTCACTTAAATCTTTTTGAGCTATGGAATTGCTCTAGTGCTTCACTTATATCTTTTTGAGCACGATGTGCTTTAGTATTTTTGAAGAAATGCTCTCATGCTTTACTTAGATTTATTTGAGAGTTAGTAATTTTTTTAAGAATTTCTCTCTTGCTGCACTTATATTATTTTTAGAGAAGAAACTTTTTGTGC